>CABEEJ010001812.1:25372-93611 GCA_901482245.1 Timema douglasi | reverse complement strand
GGGGGCGGAGGAAAGGAAATGTGTAAAAAATGATGACACTTTTTTCCTTTTAGAGATATAAAAACCAAACTATGAAATATGAGGCAATAATTGCTAGTACTGTCATTTTAGTGAAAATAAACTGAAACTAAAATAAAACTGCAACTTGTTTCCAGTCGGCTTGGCGATAAGAGAGTTTCACTTTTGTTTCCGAAAATTAAAACTTATTTCTGTTTCTGGAAACATTACTCAGTTGCAAGTGTGTCGGTCTACTGGATAATCACCATAATGTTTGTATTATGTACATAACCCCACTAGATTGAGCGTCTCTTTTAAGAAGCGTTTGGGGACATTGTTATAAACAAAACAAAACCCAACTCTTTCAGGTACTAATTAGTCATGAGTTTAAAGTTCCTGCTAATATTGTGCATTATTTGTATGTAGCTTAGACTCAACTACACGTATAGTGTAGCGGATTTTGACCTAGGATACTGAAGCTGAATCCCAACTGGGGTTTAACCTTTCCTTTTGTCTTACACACTTGTGCATCTTCTGAAAATTTAGCTTCCCTTGTCTTGGTATCACAGATGTGATGCACTATGTCAGAGATATCCCGTACTGGCTCTCTTAGCACATTATGTGGCATGAGCATTATACAAAATAATTAAGAGTAATAAATGTTTAAACTCTATCTTATATGCTACACTGTAGTGTTAACATAAAAGATTAGCTTTCTATCGTTAAGGGATAAACCGAATGTACCGTAATGATAATACTTTTAATCTCTCTCTAAAACTCTAAGAGAAAGTATTAGGCTCATTTAAAAAAAATCAAGTTCTAGATTTTGATGTTTTATGACCCTCTAAAACAAAAAAAGTGGTTTTCCCGATGCTGTCTGTCTGTACCAAGGGTTAGAGCTGAACCCAATTTACTGATTGGGTTGAAATCTAATATTTGGGGTTTTCATAAGGTCTCATTGAGGTTTTTTTGGAATTAAATATTTAGGCTTAACCTTAAATTTAAGGGTAGTTTACTGAAGGGAAAAAAGAGAAAAAATAGATTTTATCAAAATTTGCTCTAACAACTTTAATTAAACTTTATATCTAGACACACTGTTTATCATTATGATAAGATGGCATTTCTCAATTTCTTATGAAAATGATTTTGAGAGTACTTTACATGGGGGAAGTCTCCCAATTTTTATCATTTATCCACAAATATTTGAGATACGAATCTTTTATTTTGAAATACATTGAAATATATATAATGAAATATTTATTCTTTTTAAATCAGGTTTTTGAAAATGAATTTGATTTACAGTGTTCCTAATTCCTAATGCCATAGAGTAAGTAGGTTACCATGTATATTATTTAATTTATGATATTTGGTATCATGTTTCACAAATCATACGAGTTTTTACTAAATGTTTATTATAAGATAAACGTGGGAGAACGTTTGTGTGGTGCACCACACCATTTATTTATTTTACTGTGTCTTTCTTACTATTTACCCAAGTTATCAGCATTTTAATTAAACTAATGGAATAGGGATCTGGAAGGTGGAATATATTGAAAATGTGTCAACATTTGACTGAAGAAAGAGTGGGGAGACCATTTAGGGGGAACCACCTCTATCTAATATACCTGCCTGAAATTCAAACCGCAAGGTCCCCATCACAAGTAAACCAGACAAGATGAGCCAGGAATTTAGTTTGCATTCACATCAATGTGGGTAAGTGAAGCAATAACAGTGACTTGAATTATATACTCTAAGAGATCAGGATGAGGGTATATTTTTTATATGGAAACATACAAGCATTCCATGAACAGGGAAAGGGGAGATAGAACTCATTCCCAATTAAACCAGCTGGGAGTCAAACCTTGGTGCCCCGAGTCAGAATAAGTCGTGTTAACCACTGACTTAGCTAAAAGAATTACCAGTAAGATGTGTAGCAAATCATTTTTTAATCGATTATTCCATCAGCCTAGTTGTCAAGATAATTGAACAATACCAGTTATTACATTTTCAAACCAGATAGATTAAAATACTACATTCTCAAATTATGACTAAATTATTTACTAGATAATCTAGACAAAACTTTTGACTTTCAGTTATTCAAGTGAGTGTGGAGTTATTTATAAATATATATATATTTTTAGCTGGGACATATAGTATTTGCATTTTTGTAAACCAACTTTAAGATGTTTATTGAAATGTATTGAGGTTTTGCTAGTAAATGATTCAAACTCCAGTATGAATTAAAATATCCAACAATTTTAATTTTAAAAGAAAATTTTGCCAACCAAGATGATATAATTAATTTGCTGACAAAGAGAAAAAGTAAATTAAATGAAATGTTAAAAATACCCAGTTAAACAATTGCTTGAACACACTTTAGATAAATAAAAACAATTGAATTAACCAAAGTTGTTACATAGTTGCTTATTCTCTAAAGCAGAATGTTGTTTACTTTCAAAACAAACAAAAAAAACTGTTTTAAAAGCCCCAGAGCAGCAACATCCAAAATTACAAAGTATCACTTTCTTCTCACAGATGGTGCTGCCTGCCATCTACTTATTTGTACAAGACTGCATATCAGAATGCATACAGTGTTTTATTTTTCTGCATCTAATTATTCAAGCAAGTGATGTGATAAAATCAGTTTGATGATATTTTGGAAGTATGTTAACAATATATGTACAAGTTTATGGTTGATACACTTTTTAAGTTTTGAAGTTTCTTAATTTTTCCAGGTTTTACAACCAACAAACTATGCATTTTCTTAGGAGTCTTATTTGCTATGGATAAAAATACTCGTTACATTCACTGTTTTCTATTACATTCTTGACACAAGAATTAATTATTAAAAACAAATATGTCAGTGCTTTATATAAAACCACACGGATTGATGATACAGCTAATAGTGTACACTTGATACTTAGTCAATTAATACAAACATTAAGGAAATTCCAATGACTTTTCTAGGTGTGTATCAACTTTGATGTTTCTTTCACATAATACGTAAAAAAAAAGTGAACAAACTTTGGAAAATATTATCAAAATAAATTTATATTAATCATTTTCACTTAATGATCACAAGATAAAAAACAACATAATAAGTAGGAACCTTTCAATCAAAAGTTAAACTCCTTTTTTAACAGATAAAATAAAACTTGCACTACTTTTCTTTCTTTGACCAATTTCTCCATTTAAGAGCTATTTTTATAAAACATTATACCTTTTAAATATTGTGTTTCGTGTCACATCATTCTATAGCACTTTCAAATAACACATGTAGAAATGTATTTATTTTTATGTGCTGTGAAATTTCACAATTTTTTTTCTTTCTTTCAAACGTTCATTTTAATAGGTATGTCTTAGGTTCTATTTAGTTTTTCATTCATAAATATGGCACTAGTAAGGACCAGAAATAATTTTCACAGTCCAAAAAATCCCAAAGATAACATAATCAAAAATTATAATGAGATACTTCCCAATTAATTTGTATGGGATGATGTTTTACATAGTGCAAGTTTTACAAAAGTAACAATTCTTTCACTAGCAAAATAGGTACTAAAACGTACATTTTGATACTAAATTCAACAGTACTACAACTGTATAACATTTCTTTTAAAAGTTCACAAAATATCAGTTTAAGTCTTTATTACATAGACTAATAATAAAACAGTACATATGCATAAACTATCCTCTCCGAATGAACGTCTTCACCAACATTAACCCTGCACAAAAGAAACTTGTTTTATTATATTTTTTCCATTCAAACTAACTAAAGAGTCTATCCACAATTTACTGAGACCCTTTTTTAAACTTGTAAAAATAACTCAACCTAATTGTTTTAATATATTCATATGCCAGCTCATGTTGTGACTTTTAAAAATAACGCCAATATTGACAAATGACACCAACATAATGTTTTTAATATAACCTCTTTTCTTGCATTTAGGAGAATGTAATTTTAGTTATCTGTTTCCACAGTGCTACTCAACTGTGAATGGCCTAGTTAGTGAAGGAGCAAAGTCATGAAATGGTCACACGGTGCTAAGCAAAAGTGGTGGAATTTCAATCAGGTTCATACTGTTTCGTTAAAAGCACCTTTTTCAGGCTTCTAAAATATTTGATATCTATTAATATATAATGCCTCCAGTGCAAAGGATATTATTATTAGTTATAAGAGACACAGCCAAAGAAGATTTTGGATTCATTCATACAATGAAAATAATATAAAATGCAGACTAATATTATTATTAATAATAATAATAATAATACGTGATGATAATAATAAACTATTCTTCACGGCAATGGGACAACAAATTGATGCAAAATTTATAGCATTGTACAGAATGTCAAAATAAAGCTTACCTTGAATAGTACATTAAATGTTCAATAATTTTTAATTCATTATGAATGCGTTTGTAACTGAGGTAGCCGGTGACTACCATGTTGAGATTCCACTGACTAATCACAGAATGATTTGATTCATCGTAAGCCAGTTAGTAAACAGTATTTTTACTCTTAGTAATTTATTTTTCCTTTTTCTTTAGTTTTTATCAATTTCCTTTATTATATAATTATTTAGCCATTGAGCCATCTCATTTTTAAACATAGATCTACTTTTACATATTCTTATGTCAAATCATGTTATCTGCAACTGCAAATTTTGATAGATATTGCCAATACCTATAAAATATTTTCGTATTCTCAAAAGATGCTCCAAATATTTATTTGTAAGAAAATACGGGTATACATACATCCACCTCATAATATATTAATCTAAAAACAGTCAAAATAAAATTGACATAATCACAAATGACACGCAGAACATATCAAAGTAGTTTTAGTGATTTTATTAATTGCCAGATAAGGTTCAATTCAATAAGTTAGTACAATTGGAATAAATTATTGTATTTCTGTTGTTTTGCCAGCTACTCCCCAGTGGAGTCAGGGATTGTAAACTCCTAATCAAATCACTAGAAAGTTCTTCCTTGTCTACTTAAGTACGCAGTCGAGGCTGTATCCAGTACAACATATATTTGAACATGTTTCTGAAAAGTGAGTTACAGTATTTTCAACCCCAGATATAGTAGCTTTGAAATATTTCTCAATAATTTAGTTAGTTATTAATGCTATAGACTAGGGCACTTATAAAAGTGGCACAAAACTAATTTACAAATTAAACCATGTTTAAGGTAGAGATGTACGGGACATGAGAATGAATAAGTGTTTTTGCAGTTTTTATATTAAAACTTTTTTGGTCAAAATAAAATAAAATATTGCTTTAGTACAAACATAGAACTTAATTTTCTTCATCTGGTGACTTAAACCTTTCTTTAATATCTGTCTAGGGTGTCCTGGAATTTAATGACAACTTTTTCTTTTAATTTAACAAGTTTGTCATCTAATGTCAATGTACTCATGACAGATATTCAACCACTTATGATATCACCATGTTAAGAAAATTAAACTCTAAGTTCAATCTGAATCAATATTTTATTAACTTTGGCCAAAAATATGTTTTGCTATAAAAATTTCAAAAACTCTGTACACTTTTCTTGCATTTTCTACATCCCCAACTTGATGATAAATGTGAGACTATAAAACATAGTGGGCAAATTATAAAATTTCATTGTATTCTAAAGGTGTGGTTACAGTGGAAGCGTATTCGTGCGAACTCGTATTCACCTGAATGAAACAAACATGTGTTACACAACAAGGAGGGTTACACTAAAAGAGAATTAGTCGCACGCGTATGCATGAATCACTAGAAGTTAAACAAGCTTGTTTTGATTGCGCAAATGGCTTACATTTTAGAGATTTTGTAATAGTGAAAGTGGTAAAGAATAATATTATGAAGTTTGAAACACTTAATGGTTTGGTTTTTGAGAGATTGATTATATGTACTAAAATTAAAATACATTTGGTAGTGTTCGTGAAATTTGGTGGGTTGACTGGATAGCTCTTCATATAATAGGCTACATTGTATTCACTTAAATTGTGTTGAGAAAATAAAGGGTTCAACCAGTATTCTCTATGGATATTCTCTAAAATGAGGAACTTTAAATAATTATTTTCTAACCAATATAATTCTTAGGCAGGATCCATTTACTTAAAATAAAGGGCTATCTCAAATAGTTTTTGTGCAAGTGCGCTTCCATTGTAACCAGAGCCAAATTTGCGTGTATACAAGCGTATTCATGCAAAGTTGACTTCGTACAAATACGCTTCTAGTGTAACCACAGCCTAAGTTGTGTAGTGTTAATGAGTATAATTACTCTTTGTGTATTTTTTAGTAATCTCTGAATAGCTCCTTCCTTGAATACTTTCAAACCAAGGTTTGAACTAGACTACTTCAGAGTTGGTAAGCCAAAAATTTTCAATGACTATAAAAGAGTTCATGAATATTTACTTTCATGTATTTATGTATCGGGTTATGTGATATGCAGCTGTCACTTTTGATAGATATTACTAAGACAGGTTATAAAACAATACTAATTAAACTCCATGGCATCAGTCTCAAATCGAGCCATATCGACTGAGCGACCGCCATCTGTTGGCCAAGATTGTGCCAGTTTCTGAGGATATAGGTTGTCATGTGGTCAGCAGAGAGAACTTTCTGGTCATTAATCTCAGTTTTCTAGACTGAAGCCACTACTTTTTCATTCGAGTAACTCCTCAGTTGTCCTCACAAGGTTGAATTAACCTTGTTCCAGACCCACTGCTTCAGCGAAAATTTGGAAGCACTGGGGATTGAACCCTGGACCTCTGGACTTTTATCCACGGTCTGATAATACCAATAATGTAGTAAAATATTATTATTGTAAAATGAAAAAATATGTTTGAATTTTATAAAAGACTCTTATTTTGAAAAGTGGATTGCACGGTAGTTTAGTTTTTTCACACTTACAGTACATTCCCCACAATATTTGTGTAACTGTGCATATTTATAAACTTATCACATTCTCCACAAAAAGTTAACTTAGGTTTTGTAAAATATAAATGATTACAAAAAAAAAGTATTTCATATAACTTAAGACTTACAAACAGGCAAACACTAGCACATGATACCTTAATTGTGACAGCTTTTAGAAGAAAACTAAATAAATATTTACTATTTCACAACAATTAACTAAGCCAGTATGAACTATCGATAACCTTTTACATCCCTTTCGATATAGTTTAACGCCTCTACTAAAAAACTTGCCTTTGGCATCTCATCTCGCGTAACCGATAAGCTTGGTTGCTGCACAGGTCCTTGAGAAGATGGTAAGGATGGTGCTGGCGTTGTTGGGAGAGAAGGAGTATCTAACGGGTCTTCAAAAGGATCACTATTCTTGCGAATCTTTGACCATGGTTTCTGCACAACAGAACCCTGTAGTTCACTTACAGCTCTAAGTAGCTCCCTGATTTGGGCGTCTTGTTTTTCTGTCTGAAAATACAGTTCCTGAATTGTGTAACTAAGTGTACTTAGCTCATCTTTAAGTGCCGCTTCTTTCGCCGCCTCTTTGCGACTTGAGCGGGCGTACTCCAAAAATATGACTCCTGCCGCGACTATGAATATTATTCCTTCACCCAGTAGATTGGCTCCTAGTTCGATGGCCATTGCTTCGTTTAGGCTTGGTACACTCACAGGCTTACCAAGATTCATTATCCACATTTTTGATTTTATCTCACACCAGTTGTAAACTAAATGTGGGGGAAAAAGAAATTAACATTAGATCTATGAATCAAAGATTGTCTCATATGTAATTATCTATAGTAATGTTTACTCTACAGGGTGAGTGATAAATCACTATTTGATTTGAAATGACCGTAATTTTGTTGATTATTGACCTATTAGCAAAAATAGTTATCCCGATATTCTAGGGTCTCTGAGAAAATCTTCTACTAACACGACATCTACTGTGAGTAAGTGAGAAAAATGGCAGACAAATTGTCTTTGAAGGATTGCACCCAGATAGCTTCACATTTTAAGTTGTGGAAGTATGTGGTTGTTGTGCAGCGATGATGGTGAGGTGTTAACGGTTGAAATGATACACTTTATCCCAGCACAATTTGAAATGTCTACACAAAATACACGAGAACGGGGTCGGTTGCAGCTGCAGCTGCAACAAGAAGAGAACGACTGTCGACAATGTGGACCCCAGATAATGTTGCGTCAGTGAAGGAAATGTTCATGAGCAGCTCCATTAAATCAAAATGCTAGGCCTCTCATGAGAGTGGACTCTCCAAATACATGGTGTATACAGTGTTGAAGAAGCATCTGAACTTTCAGACCTGGAAACCTCATTACGTGCAGGAATTATATGCGAAGGCCTGTGTGTGATAGGAGCTGGGAATATGGAGAAATTATGCTTTTGTGAAACAGTCAGTGGATGGATTTGTTTCGTAACATTGTTGGGAGTGATGAAGCAGTTTTCCATGTTGATGGTTTCATGAATCGACACAACTGCCATTATATAGCAGACAGCGACTAAATAAAAAAATTGAGTAAATGCAAAATCGACCAAAGATGTGGTGCAGCATGACCTTGGACCGTGTCATTGGCAGCGATATTATAATTTTACCCAGCCCAAAAAACCCCACCTGGGTTTTATTTAAAAAAAAACAAGGTTGGTTTTATTTAAAAAACACTTTAAAAAATGCACTTATTATATTTTGCATATAAAGCAATTGCCTAATTAATTTTTGAAAATGGTTATTCATTTTGTTGAAAACCTTTTGGTTCAAGCCCAATAATAATACCTTGATTTGCATATGGTGTTATACACAAGTTTTGAAATTACAGATTTTATACAATAGAAAAAGCTATAAAATATGTTTCAATTGGTTGAACAAAATAATATGTTCAAATAGCAACTCACTTTGGATAATATTATTTTAAGATACCTACACTGTATTAATGCTAGGTTATAGAAACAATACTTTTCAAAAAAACAAATGAGATAACAAAAGCTCTTACCTTTTATCTCTAAGTAAAGAAAGCAACAAATCAATTCTGCAGCTGGCTTTCCTGTAATTTGGTGTTGGTCTCCCCTCCCCCTTTGCAACTCTTTCTATTCCTTCTACACAAACAGCCTTTTTTTACAACCTGCTAGCTTATACAGTATTGTTGCCAAGAATTACATTGTTGCAGTGTTGTTTCCTTTATTTTGTATTTTATAACTCCTTTTCTTACTATATTGAAATATATGTTTCTCTGGTCCCGAATAATTAATATACTTGAATTATTGGTTTAATCAGATGAACATTCATAATAGTTTTAATTAAAACACAAAAAATTACCAATAACCCCCTGCCTTCCAAGAAACCCAGTAAAACTCTAACCAAACCAACTATTTTTTAAATAATCCAGATTTTTTTCAACCCTGGTCATTGGTCCCAACCTCTTGTGAGACACCATGAATAGTGACCAATACCTTAACATGCTACGTCAAAGATGTGTGGCCAGTGGTCTCCCAATAGGAAAGTACTAAGTATGTTATTTTCCAGCAGGATGGCGCCCCACCCCATTTTGCTCTTATCATTCGTGACTGGGCGGATAGACACTTATTGGGTTGGATGATGGGGGGCGGGGGTAGGACAACACTAATAGCCTGCCAGAAGTCATGACCTCATGATACGTGATAATTATTTTTGTGGGGTTGGACCAAAGAAAAAGTACACTGGAAAAAGCCATGCACTCTGGAAGAATTAGAGGAATGTATCAATGCTGTATTAGGAAATGATCCCCAGGATTTTCTTAAAAAGACAATTTATGACATTGTGACGCTTACAACACCTGGTTAACAATGCAGGCATGTATGTGGAAATTTAGTATACCACAAAGATTCTCTTGGACTTGTGGAGAGAACATTTGTTACTTTGTGTAAATCTTTCCATTGTTAATAAAATTATAGCCATTTAAAATCAGATAGTGACTTCCTGTCTATCCTGTAAATCACATATTTTATCAACTTTAGGTTTTCTAGCACTCAAACAAACCTGCATTTTTTTACTGAAATTTTTAAGATTATACTGCACTCTGAGCAATTATAAGCCATTCATATGTTTTACACTGTGTGATTTTTTTAATACTGCATCTTATTACCCATTTGGGTTGTATGCACCTCTTATTTAAACCTAGATATTAGACAAATTACCACATCTACCCACATAGATAACCTTTTTACAAATATTTTTATTAGGCTATATGTCTAATTATTATCAAAGGTACATTTAAATATGTTAGTAAAAATAATCTTTAGGACCAACACTCTGTATTGAACAGGTATTTATAATTCTGGGTGTTAATACAAAGCTTGAATTAGGTGAAAATTGGAACTTTATGAATCCTTCATTGAAGATACAAGATTTACTAGGGTTTAAGGTATTGTTTGGAAAAATTTGTTTACTGATACAACCAGAGAACCAAAATGTGCCAGTGTTGTGAAGTGACATTCAGATTATTATACGTATGACTCAGAGTGTATCCGGGATCACAATCAATTTAATATAGCGACCCACTTTGTGTTTTCAAGTGGAAGCCATCACGATGCATTTGATGTAAGGGAATAGTATATAAAAGGGGCAATATTATCGGCACTTTTTTTGTCATATTATTGTAAATAAATTATTTTATATCATTAATACACACCACAAAAATAGCAAATTTTTAATAATATTACAACTAATATTGTTAAAAAATTGTATACACCTTACCTAAATTACATAAGGGCTAATGTAAATATTTAAATGAATGTAAATTGTCACAACATGGCACTAATAGTATTTTAATGCGCAATAGTTATTATTATTATTATTACTAGCTATACCAACCAAACAAAATCTAACCGACCATGTGTCAACATGTTTTTCCTAGAATATCCCAAAATATTTTGCACAAAAATACTGTGTTAACAAACACACCATTTCAATCCTCGGTCCCGGCACAGATTTATCTGATTACCAAGGGTCAAAGCTTATTATCGGTTTGCACTGCGGGTCAAAGATATATTTAGTATCCCATTAAGCTAATATAAGCTAACAAATAACACTTAGGCCTAATCAACAATTACTCTCAATACTTTTATATGTATATACTAGCATTTGCTCACAGCTTCACTCATATCTTTGAAACTAAACATTAATTATAAATCCTCTTTATTCCCTATCCTGTGGGAATTTCAAAAAATCCGGCCTTATTCCTTGTCTATATCATAAAGGGAATATCTGTACAAAATTTCATCTTTCTAGGTCCTAGGGTTTGGGCTGGGCATTGTCATTCAGTGAGTCAGGACTTTTGTGTGTGTGTGTGTGTGTGTGTGTGTGTGTATATATATATATATATATATATATACACACACACACACACACACACACACACATACGTATAAAATATTTTAGTCTGGTATAATCGCTCAAATTTTATTGCCAGAAAAAGTGTAAGCCCTATTACCAAGTTTATTTATTACCCTCTAAAAAATGCTGAAATATGCACACACACTTTTACAACCAAATTAGTATTATACATTTATTTATACATATCACTCTTAATCAAATAAATGCATAATAAAGTGCAATCATGACTTTTTTTATTTTATTTGATTGAATCACGAGCTATTTCACATTTGCCACCAATAGGTGGCCTTCAATTTTTCTCCAGAATACAGTGAGGGCTACATTTTCAGTGAGCACAGCCCCATTTGACCCACGGGTCACCAGTTGGACCCCACTGGCCTAGAGGATGGTACACCAACTAAGGCCAAATGTTTTACATGGTTTGGATAAATTTTGTTTTAATTTTAATATTAACAGCCTATACAATTTTCTTGCAATATTTATTTTGTTACTATCAAAACTTTCTAGCCTATTCTTGTCATGTGATTGGATGATATAAAGTATTTTTTTAACTAAAGCCTAATTTAATAAAGAAAAAGTCAAGAATCTAGCCCGCTTTGTGTTCTATACTCTAATGTAACAATGATGTGACATTAACTTGAGAACTGTTTAGCGAAAAAAACATTCACATTAATCTACTGTTGCATGACGTAAACATGTTCCTACCATGGAGCTATTATATATACCGAGAGCACATCCCTATGCTGTAGCAATGAGAGAAAGTGAAGCCAGCCACACCCCTCTCACGAAGAGACAGAACGAGCCACAGTATGGCATGGTATGGAACCCGGCAACCAGTTTAACATAGGGAAAAAAAGGGATGCGCGCTCACTTGAATTAGAATACAATCTAAATGAGAGCTCTTAGATGATTTATGTAAGTAGGGTGTAAATGTTGAATAAATTTGGGTTATTTTTAAGTACAAAACATAAAAGATTACTTTGTATTTCGAGTAATAACAAGCGTCTGAACATGCAAATTAGCTGAGAATCTAGATTGATGTTGCTAATATTAATAAATTAGCTTAAAATTACAGTATGTTCAAGCTAAAATTGATATATAATCCTTTTTTGAGTATTGTAGTATTTTTTAAACTCATAATAGATTTGTTGTAACTTACCTAACTTTAGTAAATTGTGAGAATAGTAACTGTTATGCACAGAATAATTCCATTTGGGATGGGGTAGATTGTAAAATACTTAGTATTTTCTTTCTCAGTTTATTAAGTACATTAAAATAACAGATAGCCTACAGTAGCCCCAGGACTTCTTTGGTGCTGACTGACAGCTCACAGTTGACGGCTTTGAAAAGCTACCAGACCAAACTAGGTATCCATACGCCGAACCAGATGAGCTGCAAAAACATGTGTTTAGCAGCCACTTCTGACAGTCCAAATTTAGATATATACCTAAATGTTGACTGTCAGAGGTCAGCTGTGAGCTGTCAGTCAGCACCAAAGAAGTCTTGGGACTACTGTAGGTTATATAACATATAGGCCTAGGTCTATATAATCATAAAAATAATATCATGCTCTGGTTGTTTACACTGCTTTATCATGTTTTACATACTATAGTGAAATTAAACTGTATACAATAATTATGCTGTAATTATTCTTTTCCTGCCTGTTGTGGCAGCCAAATGCACTGCAAGATAAAACCATCTTTCCATGTCAAAAATAATCACAGACTCATGCCTACAACCGTTTGCTAGGAAATTCCAGCCGCGGGCAGCCTTGTGCCGCCCTGGATGATTCATACCCCCTCACCCCAACATTTCCTGAGTCAAGGTAGGCAGCTTCAGTTGCGCGCCAAGATAGCCGCCATACACATAATAGCCCCATGGTTCATGCCAGCCGATCATGTTGCAGCAACGTAAACATAAGCTATTTATAACTTAATTTGTTTGTTTATGGTGTGCAGATAGGACCTACATTCTGTTATGTGGTTTACGAACACCAAAGCATTATGGTATCTTATTACATTTTATTTTTGAGCTTTAGATTGCTTATATGGCAAGGTATAGTCAGCCTTAAATGCTCCAGTTCCAATTTTGTAAATTAATTGTTTTCAAACATTTAAAAGTTAATTAATCAGCCTACCTGCATTTTGCTAACAAACAATTTTATTTAAAAGTCATGGGACTGCTGCATTAAGTTGATAGTAGTTCCAGCATGAGGGTTAGAATAGTGATGCAAAGCACAAATTATGCAAGTCAAACTCTTAAACTTTTTCTTTGTCCTATTAGAGTAGATTAAATATTTTTTTTACCATATATACATACAAACTAGCCTATAGCAAATTTACAATAATAGTACGGAACTTTTTTTAGCACCGCGACTTACTACCCATTTGAGTTATACACCTATGTACTAATTACTCTAATGGGTTAGGGATTAGAAAGGTTGAGTTTAGATGAGGTGTACACACATTTGTGTGACAAGAGAGAGAGTTAAATAATTTTGGAAAAATCACCCTCAGTACACCCAACCAGAATTGAAACACGCTCTCCCTCTCATTGGCAGTTAAGTCTACATGAGAGTGGAGCCTTAGACTATGTGGCCATCGAAGTGGGTACTAGCTAAATTAATATTATTATTTATTTAATTGGTAGCCACAAAGCTATTGTAATATATTTCAATGTTGGATATAACTAACGTGCGTGTATTTTGTGCAGAATAAAACAAAACTTAATTGGGTGGTTAAAATAAACTAATAAATTGTGTTTTAAAAATATGTTCAAGAGAATGAATTCAATAGGAGGGAGTAGGGTTACCAATATTAAGAGTATCAAAATAGCGTGTTTGTCAATTAAAAAAATGTTTTGTGTGAGATATAAGCTATCAGGATAGCGAAATTTCATCTAAAATAGGTTACCACCTTTAAGGTTTTTTTAATTATTATTTATTATATATATTAATGATGTATATCATCAATATGGTTTCTATGGCAAAATACAGCTGTTTGCTGATGACACTTGTCTGCTGTACTCTGGTAACTCTATAAAAGAAATAGAAACCAATTTGCAAAAGGACTTAAAAAAATTGACTCAGTGGCTTCATAATAACTGTTTATCTTTGAATGTTAAAAAAACTAAGGTAATTTATTTTACAAAACCCACTATGAACAATAATAACTTTGCTCACTAAAATACTTTTGGTTCTATGTTGTGATAATTTCATTTTTTAAATATTTATGTTTATGTGTTCCATTTGTTTAAATACTCCCATTATAATGTGATTTAGGTTTGTTTTGTTTTAATTTGCTAATAATGGGCCCATATAATTTTTTTTTTAATATCAATTTTGACATAATTGGAAACGTGTTGCATAGTATTGTTGTGATTTAGGCCTACTTTTACTTTAGGACATTGGGAACTCAAAAGTTCATTGCCACACTTACATCACCACTTATTCCTATATTGAGCTAGTTCTAACCAGTCAACCTCATTATAACCTATTTTAGGTTCATTTTAATGTTATCCTCCCATGTAATCAACCCCTTCCCAATGGGTTTGCTAGTCAACATGAACATGATTTCAAGATTTTTCTATTCATACTGACCGTAATATGCAAGATTTGACTATCCTAACAATGTCTTGTGATGCGTACAAGGTATATAACTTATAGTCATGTAACTTCCTCCAATTCTCACTAGCCTCATCCCTTTAAGGCCCAAATAACTTCCTAAGCATCTTGTTTTCTAACATCCTAAATTTGTTTTCGTCATGAAAGGTAAGAGACCACGTTTCACAACCATAGAGGAAAAAATGTTAAATTATTGTTTTGTTGATTCTGAGTTTTACTTCCTAGAAAGTGGGCGGGCAAGATGTCAACAATTTCCTGACAAATTAATAGCAAGCATTCCCCGACTGCAATATTTTCCTAATTTCGAATATCGGTATTGCTAGTAGTCAAAATTGTGCTTAAATATTTAAACTCATTAACATGTTCAAAGGAGTTTTGTTCTTTGTTTATTAGATAACAAAAAATATTTCATTGTCTATAATATGACATGGTTAAAGAGTAAAGAGTTCCGACCTTTTTGCATGCCTTATATAGCTACAGATTGAATATTTATCTATTTTTAACGGATTCATGAAGGTTTCTTTTTTACATGCGGGTCTTTGTAAATTCTAAATTCTACATAGCGAGATAGCGTTAGTTTGTTGAATTGGGTATTACAATATTTCCTCATATAAATTTACTGGCCGCATTGTTCGTGGTACTTGGTTTGGCGCAAAAAAAACCTGAAATAAGGGGTTTATTGACAATTCCTAACCTTTATAGCAACCTTTCACTAAGAAATAGAAGGCTACTATGAATATTTACTTACACTGAGCTGGTGGCATACATATGTAAGTTCTAAAGAAATGACTTTGTTTAGCTTTTTCTTTCGCTATATTTGCAATAGGTTTACTTATTTGCCGTAAAAGTAATGTTCCTAACTTAGCAATAGGAAAAGCACCAACCACCATGATGAATGGGCTAAAGAATCTAAAATAATCAAAACAAATGTACTCATTCCAGTGTGCCCAACCTTAAATAATAAATACCTATAATTTAACGAATTTAAGATTAGAACTACTAGATCCAACAATGTAATGCAAATCCGTTAGTTATTGGTTTGTGTCACGCTAGCCATCTTAGTTGTGTTATCTTCATAATATTCAAATAAAGTATAATAAATAAAAGTATAATAAATAAATAAATAAATAAATAAATAAGCTAGTATGTGTTCTAAAACCTTACACAAATAAAACATTTAAAAGTTTAAAATATTTCATTTTGGCAAAAAAAAAAGCAAACAACCAAACATAAACATAATGTTAATACCATAAAAAGCATTGTGTAGACAGTTAAATTATATTTCAAAAATTTGAATATTTTATTTCATTAATGCCTACATATTTTGAGCATATACTTAATATAGTAATATAACGAATACCTACTTACATCTTTCGAACACATACAACAACCCTTTCACTATACAAAAATTCAACAGGCTTTCACGACGACCAAAACACACATAGAGTACGTTTAAAATTAAAGCAGCAGCCATAGAATTATCGCATAGGTTATTTTAACTCCTCCCGGTTAAACTAATATTTTTATCAATCTCTCTCAAATATCAATTTTGAGTTCAATTCAATTTTCATAACCTTTTATAAAAAATGAATATTTTCTTTGTAGCCATGGTAAATAACATTTCACTATTTTATTAGTGTAATTTTATAGGTATTGAAAATATTTATCAAAAAATGATAGCTGCGGATAGCATAATAGTACATACAATTCCTGAAAGTATGTCTAATAACCACTCAACTATAGCTTCCTAAGAAAATTTGACGATACTTCAGCAATTTATTAGGGAACGGCTGCTACCAGTATTCTCTAGCCACTACAAATATTTGACTTATTACCGGTACCTAGATCCAGTCCCCCCCTATTTGCGATTGCAAACAAATGTTTCGGCTGAATGTTTGCCTATATTCGTCACTCAATTCTATCATAAAGCCTACAAGAATATTTGCCTTCTGTGGACCTCACACACTTCTCAGGAATGTCTACCTCGAACATTCAATCAAATCATTCACTTCGGTGGTAGTCGGCTGCTAATACATACTATGCAAGTGATAACATCACTACTTATGCTGCTGCAGTTATTATAGGTGCTGTCGAGTGTCTTGTTATTGTAGCGTAATAAGCTCAGAAAACCCCGAATAAAAAGAAGATGGTGGATGGTATCTCTCAACAAGAATAGGACAAGGTATATTTTTTATATATAAAGTTTTTCACAATCACTCAAAACGTGTTCTAACGTTCTGAGTCTGTACCAAGTTTGATACAATTCATACCAAAGCAAACATAAGTTGGCACAGCTATTTCGTGTTAGCAAAACAATGATCCACTTATTGAATAAAACTAGTATTTAAAGTTACACTACATGGTACACTACAACATAGCAACATACTGTATTGTATAAATAAATAGTTAAGCATTAAGTGTACTTACCTGATGATTCTAAAATAGCCACATAATGATAAAACTAGTACAGCGCCCAGTGTGTACGAAACTAGAAGACAAAAAAGGACCTAATCGTAGTATGGGAGCGTTTCGAATGTTCGCAGACTTCAGTGGCGAACATTAACTTCCTTTGATTCGTGCCAAGAAACCACCCCTAAGGTGAAACCCCTCAAATGCCAAATATTCAATTGAACTAACATTGCTATCAAGTACTATCGTGGTATCGACTCAACAGTCTACACTCGATAATTTAGTTTAACAACCACCTCGAGCACTGAAGCCACTGTTCAAATTCCCACTATGAGAGTTTCCGACTTATTCCACCATGGGCAAATTTGTGATTAGAAGATCAAGAAGCCGAAGGAGAGTCCATATTCCAAAAACCGTATCAGCTACCAGTTGATCATACCACCCCACCCTCCAAAAAATGATCAGAAGTCGGTGCCACTGCAACTAAACACAGTCATCATACAACATAAAATATTGGTTTATGCTTAAATTAAATTAGAAGAGAATTACGTAGAATCTTTTCATTCATTTAATGGTTAGGCTATTAAATGTTCAATCGCTTACTACCACCACAAAAGCAACCCAAATGAATTTTAAAAGGAATTTCTATTTTAATAAAATAACTTTGAAACATGGGGCATTTTTGCCTCATACTGATTTGCAGTATACTTAATTTTATAGGTTTTATTTTTCACAAATTTGATTCTTTAGATTATTTATGTATTTTTAGAAACAATTGACCAATACGCAACTATGTTCTCCAGAATAAAAATATATAAACAATTAATTAATACACGTAATTAACAACGGATTCCTGCAAACTTAAAATACGTCATGAATATCTTGTTAAATATTTATGTATGTTTATATATTTTATTAAATTACTTTATTCATTAAAACACTACTATAAATATATATTTTACTTAATCTTATTGCCGTACATTCATTGGTCGCTAGTTTTTTTTTAGTATCAAAGTAATTTATGCGGAGTATTTGATTTCAACGTTTGCACTCCCATTACACTGTTAATGTCGTTTCAAAATATAGTTAGTAGAACACTAAATACTTGAATTACCATTATATCTACTAGTTGTACTTAGTCCCGTTCTTAATTTATAATTTCAATAAACTTAAAAATTTAATGTTGAGAAAACATATTGATTGTTTTCGAACTTAAGATATTTAAAACTTGTATTAATACCTACGTTATTTTATTTTCTCGATTACTTTGGTTTGTTTCGACCACCGGCTTACCTGAGTAGTAGGAAAAAGACCACAACGGAAGCCAAGAAAGATATGGGAGTAGCAGATAACAGAAAGTGTGGAGGTGAGAGGAGTAGAATTGAAGCAATTAAAGGAGGAAGAATAGTGGAGGGATAAAAGAAGATGGCGGCATTTTACCAAAATGACCAGGCCACAGGCTGGAAACAATTTATGATGATGATGATGATATTATTACGTTAAATTACAAAACTAGCATTAGTTAATATTTAGTTCTAGAGCAATATTGGTTAATCTGTCTAAAATCAGTGTTGATCAACACTGACATAAATATTTTACCAAACTTAGAACATATAAATTAAAAACAAGCATTTACTATTCCACATTGTCTACTAGAATTATTATTTCAATCATATTATTTTTCATTTTAAAGTCTGAACATCAACTTTTGTGTAATATAAATTATTCAAAGTGAAATAAATTGCGTAGTAAGATAGTTTTTAGTGGAAAACCCATATAATACGCATGCACAACTGCTCATAGAGGAAAAGAAATGGAACCGAAGAAGTGAGCACGCGCGATTATTACATTAAGGACTAATAAATTAAATATAAAGCATTTCAAATTTTTAACTACTTGTGTTTCTTACATTTTCTGAGTAAGAAAAGCTACGATAATATTGGCCCATTAAAACATCAATTTTATTAACTTTTTTGTAATTGTTAGTGTAATTGTTATAATGTCTTTAAAGATTATGAGTGTTGAAAACCATTTGGATTATCTTTTCTAGATTATGATATTTTTATTGGAATATTGTAGTTAGTTTTAAATCATGGTTTTTTAAAAGTGTTATTTATAATTAAAAAACAACACTATTTCCATTTTCAAAACTTTTTTCTAAAGTATTTAATAAATATGAGTGTCATTGTTATTGTAAGGACAGATGTTATTTCATATATCATATTTACATTTTATGTCTGTTTTGACTGGTGACATTTTAAATGTATTATTTTAATTTTAAAATAAGAAAATATTAATTTTAACATTTTAAAATTATGAATATACTCTAACTCGACTTTAACTCTGAAGTTTTTTCAAGTACTCGATCAGAATGAAAAAAACCCAAGCTCATGGACCCCTAATATATATATACAAAGGGTATATTGGTTTTTCTCTAAAATCTATTTTTTATAATAGTTAACTGATGGCTAATTTGGAAATAAATGAATTTATTTGAAGCTGGTTATGTTTTAAATTGGCACCATGGCTATTTTACATGATAAATAATAATTATGTTTATTATTCATATAATTTGATATAATTTATTTTGCTATATTTGAAAAATTTGAAATTTTCATAAATGGTTTGAACAACTTTGTTTAAAATTTATATGTGAAGAGTTTTTATTACGGTTAACAAGATAATATATTTGTTTTACTTCAGAGTAGCTAACTGAAAGCATGTTTTTGAATTTTTTTTATTCCAAGCTATATTCTCGTATACTAAATCATAAACTCTGTGGTTACAGTCGATGTTAACAGTTTTAAAAAAGCGAACGTGTGTTTACATTAGGTCAAACAATACGAATAAAAATAAACTTAAAATATGAGTTCGAACTGCTTATTTAAATAAATGGTACGGCACAATTGCCCTAACTTTCTCATACTGTGCATTAGCTTGGAATACAATTTTCAAAAGTAGTTTTTAAGTAAACTACTCTTAAGTAAGTTTCCCTCATAAAACAAACACATTATCTTATTAATAACATTAAACTTTCTTTATATATAGCCTACATTTTTAACCAATTTGTTTAAATATTTAAACAAATTTAAAATATATATATATATTTGTAAACTACCCTAAAATGACTTTTAATATGTAAAAATTAAAAATGTGTTCTTATTTATCATGAAAAAACTATTCACAGATAACCATTTTGAGCTTAGTCTTTAAAGCCAATTTCAGTAAATTAAAATTTTTCTATAATTTGTAGAAAGTTAGCTACCACAAAATTAGTTTATTTTGGAAAAATAAACCTACATTATTACTTATTATGTAAAATAGTCGACCCTATATCAATTTTGAACAAAATCGTTACGGATTAAAAAATCAAATTAGATCATTCATCAGTAAACTACTATAAAATTATTTTTTAAAGTAAAACAATATACACAATACAATTATTTATAATGTAAGAAACTAAACATATACCCATTATGAATCAATTGGCGAGAGCCATTTATTAAAATATTTGAATTAAAAAACCCAGTCATTAGTAAATGACCCTTAAACAAATTTCCCGCCAAAAAACAAACATCCCCAAGATACACATTCTAAACAATATCGTTAAAGCCAGTTTCAAAATATTTTGATTTACCAAAAATCACTCATCAGTAAACTAACTCTTAATATATTTTCACCCAAAAACCAAGTATACAGTGTTATCTGAGAGATAATTAAAAAAAATCGTTAGCCATTTTTAAAAAAATTAATAAAAAAATAACTTATTACTAAACTACCCTTAATTTGAGACCTAGGGCCACAATCAAAAATAACTTTCACTAAACCCTTTCATATCTGTGGCCAGAGACCGAAAAACAGACATACATGGGGACAAATATAATTATAAAATCAATATTTTTGGCTTCATATATAAATAAAACGTAAGATTTATTGTGTAATCTCTAAATCGAGAACGTTCACCTTTACATTACTTAATATACTTAATGTAATAGATTGACGTATTATTTAAGAAATGAATAAAATAGTCATAGACTATGCATACCATATAAATTATGCATCAAACATCATTTATTTTTTATAACATCATCTTTCTGGCTGCAAAGTCTTTTATTATGCTGCTGATGTTGAACTGTTTCTAAATAATTAGAAAGAGTGGATAGTTCTGTCAATATTTCTAATGTCATACCAAAGCCTTCACTGCATAAACACCAGTATTTATTTAAATCCTATCTTAAAAAGGAAAATCGAGAGACAATTAATTAGCATATTATTATGTCAAAAGCCTTTGAATATTTAGATGGGCCTATATTTAATACTGGTTTGAGCAGTGGCATAACTGAATATTTGACATCTAACCTAACCTAACATAATATATTATTATTGTTGTCTTTATTTACATATCAAAATTAAAGCATAAGCCTTCTCTTACATTTAACCATGTCTTAGGTTAACTTTACACTGCATTAACAATATATATGCAATCAAACTATATTACTTAAATACAAAACTAAACCCAGACAATAGGCTGGAAACAGAATTGGATGTAAAGTAAAGTAATACCACACTCAGGCCCGGATTAAGACATTTGCCAAGTGTGCCATACACAGCCCCCCCCCCTCTCACCCCGAGGTTATGGGTCCCCGCCCGTCTGACAAATAAATCACTTTGACGTGTAATATTTATTTTGTGATAATATTATATCTAAATAGGCCATTTTATGAGGGGGGGGGGGGGGGGTTCGTAAAATTTATCCCAAAATAATCTAGAAATTCTCTAGTCAAAGGACGCTGGTAGCCCCTGGTATAATGTGGAGTTCGACAGTTCGTTCTTAAAAATTAACAAAAGCTTTTGATTTTGGCAAACCGGAAATACTACATATCTGCAGACAATACCGTTGACTTTTGACGGGAAAATAAACATTAGTTTTCTATTGACAATAATTTCTGAGGTAAGATAATAAAATTATTGGTATTTAAGAATTAACTAAATGTGACGCGAAAAAAAAAAAAAAAGTTCAATCATAGCATACTTTTTATTATACTAATACTATTTTATCTGCAGATGGCGGACTACGTAAAATGCAATTACACTGACATATTCTATGATTATATAATGTCCAACATTATTATATTATTAGCTATCATTTTACGGTACTATAATCCACTCAGTATATAATAGACTAAATAGTTTAAAAGTTACAAAGATATTAATAATTAATATGTTAATAACAAACTCACGGTACTCACCATTATTTCTAAACCTTTGTAAAAAAAGTTTGTCTCTAAATAAATATATCCGTGTATGATGTATATGTAAGATTCATAATTATTCATTGGGGAACTAACGTCTAAGGGCACCAAGCTCTACTTGGCACATGGCCCCCAAAAGTGTTACTATGGGCCTGATTATACTATCAATAAAAAGTGTTATCAAACAATTTCAATAATACTTCCGACCAATATTTGTAATAAAGAACCTTCTAATAGCGGTCAGTTACCTACAATCCCACCGTAGATGACGTGTAAGATATAAGGTGTCCGCTGGTTCGTGACACCGTTTTTCCACAAGAGCAGTTCTTTGAGAGAAAATACGGTCCTCCCCTTCGCCTCGTTAGGTCCACTGTAAATGGCGCGGCTAATGCATGGCAAGCCATGTGGACAGTGAATTCATGCCTCAAATTCTTTATTGATTGCTTCATGTTTACATATGGATACACACAAACAATCACTACTTTGACCATCGGGATAAAACGAGTCGCTTTACAAGAAACGGGCAATGGAAGGAGGATCATCCACCGTCGCATTAATATATCACATCAAATCTACCGATTTTCCCACCCCTAACCTACTGACGGTACATTTCAGACCTCCAGGGCGCCATATTAGGTCATTTTGAAATTATTATATTTTCAATGTCGTGTCTGTTCTCGAGAGCCCTTCGGGGCTGGTGTCAACTGTTTGTCCCTTTATGTTTCTCGTGTATTATTCATGTTTATTGATAGATGTTTTTAAAAAATTAAATAAAACCTTACAAACAAACAAATATACCGATTGTACAAATGTATATATTTTAAGGTCCTCGTTGAACATATACTGGCGACAGGACGGGTTTTTGTATAATTTTCCCGTCCACACAACTATTGTATACTTATTATCAGCCCGTGAGGGCGTCACATGATTCCATATTTAATATTAGTATAATTCAGTGTCGCTTAGCGATCAAGAGCCCCTGCGGGGCTGGTGTTCGTCATTTATGTCTTCTATATTCAATATTTCTTACATGTATGCTCATTGTTACATCAATAAAAACCCTAAAAAACAAACATATCTACCGGCTCGATTATATCCTTTCCCGTGGTGGGCCGGCCATATTGTCAAATATCTTTGAGATAAGGTCATTCGACCATCAACATTTTATTGCACAATTTTAACAAGTGAATAATTATAAGCTATAAATTATGTATTAGCAAACCCCATAAATTTTGAATCCGAATCTGAATTTTACCACGACTCGAATTCAATCAGAAAATTTCGATCTTAATATTGGAAGATTAGAAATTTCAAATCCAAACAGTTCTTAGGTTCGGAATCGATGATAGGCTTAGCTCAAAATTAGAATTTATAATTCATTCATACTTAACAAATTGATATTATCAGACCGGAAACCAGTTACGTGGTAGCGTGAATAGAGATGCAGGTTTTTAAGAAATCACGCGTGGTATAGTTGTTTTTCACAATAAAAATCTTGTACATTAAAACGTAGCTAGGCCCACCTTTTATTAGACATTTACCGATCTTAACATTATGATTAAAAAAGTGGTGTAAGCTTTATTTGATTTTTCACCCTTTGATATTTGTTTATCAGTTACATTTTTAATTTTTGTGTTTTAATTTTTTTTCTGTCTAAAATGTTTATCAACATTTTTTTTTAAATATTTTGATATCGGATTGAATTCGGTAACATAACATAGTAAAGTATTCAACATTGATTCGATTTGAAACATTAAAGTAGTCATCCTAAAATAAAGGGTTCGTTTCTGAACTGAACCTATCTTTAAAATAAATTATTTGGCCCAATTTTTTTTAAAGAATGAGATTCATCTATGACTCATTCGATAAAACAAACTTAGCACAAGATTAAATTCGAAATTGATTTTAGACATGAGATTCGATCCGGACTAGGCGCGAAATTTACTTTAGGCATGAAATTCGATTCGGATTCGTTTCGGCTAGGTTTGCCAAGATTTGGATTCGATTCGAAACATGAAATTATGGATTTGCATT
This sequence comes from Timema douglasi, assembly GCA_901482245.1. Classification (NCBI taxonomy): domain Eukaryota; kingdom Metazoa; phylum Arthropoda; class Insecta; order Phasmatodea; family Timematidae; genus Timema; species Timema douglasi. The sequence continues at coordinate 68,960 of CABEEJ010001812.1, read as the reverse complement.
GGCTTACTATAAATAGTGATTCAATGAAATCAAATCATCACAGTTCACGAGCTATAAGGGGTAAAAATTGCTATTATATGATTTTTGCGTACCATTGTTAAGATAAAGTAATTAATGTATGAAGTTGAAATTTAGTATAACTAGACATTCATAATAAGGTGTACAGAATGAAATATTTATAATATTAATAATATATATGGAGGATGAAGAAAATGTTGATGGCATTGAGGAAGTAGATGTTCAACATAGCTTATGGCAACCGTTATTCGATACGGTCGATTGTGAATATGACAGTAGAAACACCAAAGTAAGTGATGAGGAGACTGACAATGATAACGAATCGAGTATCGACGTAGCGTTCTCACCACAGAATGTAACGTAACGTGATGAAGATATAAAAGTCGAGGAAACTGATTAATGGAACGGAAAGAAAGATTGATATCTGTTTCTGAAAATATTTTTTTTATACTATTTACATCTTATGATATCTTATCATTCTTAACCTCTTTAACTTCTTGAAGATACGGGAGTGCAAATGATTTTTACTAATTCATATTTTTCAAGGTATTTTTCAAGGTATTTTTCAAGGTCTTTTCAAGGTCTTTTCAAGGCCAAGGCAGTAGAAGCTCACATGATATCCAAGAGGACTTTTAGAATGTCAAACTACGTGCCTAAATGAACGTATACATCAAAATCCAGATATCTATAATTTTTTCCCGCTATTTGCCAACAAAATCACTAAAACGACTGGACTAGTTACAGATCCTAGTTATTTTCCAATCAAGAATATCTCCCGAAGAAATAACATCTGCGTGGAACGGATGGCTCTCCTTAAAGTTTGCGAATGCAAAAAATCAATGTCCGAGAGAACATTAGGAAGAGTCCATCATAATGCTCTCGATAAAAGTGTAGGTGTACAAAATATATTGCGATTTAATAAAAAAAAATAAAAGCGTTAAGCTTTAGTGATGTGTATGTATATAAGGCTACACACATTAAAATAAAGGAAGTACTTTTAGATTGATTAGCTTTTATGGCAAGTTTATTCTAAGACCATTCCATAGGCTGGTGAATCTTGTGTCCAAACTCTCGATATTTTTCGGAGAATTTTGAGCTGCACAATTTAATATTGGAGTCTTTAATTATCAATATTAACTTTTTATTTAATAATAATTAATGACTACTAAGAATTATAAGTATTACTAATTAATAAATATATAATATAGAGATGAAGAACAAAACAGTCTTATTACACGTCTAGGATAGCTTTAGCAAAATAAGAATCAAATAGTCAAAGCTATTATTTATGCTTTTTAGTTAGGATTACTCCATCTAGATATCATATTCTGAAAATTGAAAAACGACACATAGACACAGGAATCGAACCCGGGGCCTTCGGCTTAGTACGCCAATGCTCTAAGCACTGAGCTGTCCAAGAATCATAACACGTACAGGCTCATTCTTCACTCATGTTTTAAGGCAGAGTCTATGATGGACGTGCTGAAATCGTCAGCTACAAATGTGTGATTTTATTAAGATCACGAGCTATCAGATAACACAGCCACCTTCGACTAGGTAGGTGGCTTATGGAAGCCACCTGTACAGTTATTATATTATTATTAGCATCGCGTCTTACTACCCGTTCGGGTTATACGCACTTACGCTAATGTGTAATGGTAGGGTGATTGTGATGTGATTGTGAGATGAAATGGAGGACCTACAGTTTAACGTGGAATCCGAACCACGGTGGAGGCCTGGCATTCCCCACATGTCTTGTCGGAGGTGAAGGAAGAGTTTGGTAAACAGATAAATCTGTGCCGGTACCGAGGATTGAACCATGGCCGCCAGCACAGAAGTCTGACACCTTACCCCTAGACCACCAGGTCACCTACAATTATTATAATTGTAAGGGATTGAATATTTAAGAATCAAATAGCCAAAGCTAGTATTTATGCTTTTTAGTCAGGATTACTCCATCTGGATTTAATATTCTGAAAATTGAAAAATTACACCTGGACACGGGATTCTTAAATATTCAATTCCTTAAATACATTTTTATCCGATAAACAAATGTGTAAGTTCATTTATCATGTAAAACCCTCCTCTGACATCAATTTTGAGCAAAATAGTTAGAGCCATTTTATAACAATTCTAAATATTTTTAAGTGAACTACCCTTAAGTAAATTATTACTCCAAAAACCATTCTTAATTCTTATTTATAATTTAAAACGCTCTTCAGGTATCCATTTTAAACAAAATTGGTAAAGTAATTATGGAAAAATCTCAAACTTGAAAAAAATCAGCTCTCCTTTAACTACCCTTGAATTTTAAGAGCTAGTACAGTATTAAAATAATAATTTTTCTTCGAGGTATGTAACATGTTTGAACGAAATACATCAAACCTTTTTTCTGTCCCAGTTATAATTGAACAGACAACTGTAAATGCATTTTTTTTTCATTTTTTAGTTCAGGGTCCCATAAGCTTTGTGGTATAGTAGTTAGAGCACCTGACTGCTGACCTAGAAGTGTCAGGTTTGATTCCCGGCTATTACCAAGGGATTTTTCCAAAAGGAGAATAATCCTCATGGTCACCAGGATTTGTTTAGTTAGGCTTAACTAAGGTTAAGATCTTTATTGGCTCCACGCTGTCATATTCACTATCATCGTCCCTTCATCTCATCGGGACATGGAAAGAGTCTCCACGAAAAAGAATGTACCATACGATTAGGACGATCGGGCATTCCCTGAACAACTCTAACTTATGACCTTCTAATCTTCTCACAAACAGGGCTACAGATTGATATAGCTCAGACAAGCCATAAATATTATAATAGATTAAAACTAGATTTATCATTAAACTCAGGACGGTCCATCTCGATTTTTGGACTCTTCCTTTCTTCCCGACGTGGAACAGTCGTTTATATCAATACGCAAACTCTTGATGAGTTATTCGGGCGTGCGTATTGTGGACGTTCTCGATGTTTTGAGTTCAAACCACTTGGTAGCAACCAGATGCACTAGCGCTCCTTCAGTCGTGAGGCGACACCGTTCGGAGAATAATACGAAATGTGTTCCCTTTTTTTGGTTTCAAAAAGTATAATATAAAAATATCATATTATAGAGTCATAAAACCGTTCCGGTCTTTAACTCTAGTAATTATTCAATCCCCCACTTAAAAATATTCAAGATACAATTTTACAAACTTAATAAGATTATCTTCAGGGTTTGTATTTATTGAACACGTGACAGAAGCGTGTGTATGTGTTGTTTTTTAAAAATAAATAAACAATTTTATACGATATTAGACATAAATTAAACATGTCCAAAATCGTAAGCGAAAGCCGGACGAAAAAAAACAATATCCTCGTGGGTCGATTCTTGTCATTTCAGTGAAATCGTTTTTGAATGTATAGAAGTGTAATTTTTCTGTGGTTTGAACCTACTTTTTGTGTTTGACGAGACGTTGAGTTCTGGCACTCATGGGCTAAAGGGGGCTAATTATTTTGGCACAGGAACCAGAGTATCTACCTAAAACCACTAGATGTCGCCCATCTATAAACAATGATCGCGGGCTCGGACCATTTTATGAATGGTGAGTTACCTTTTGTTTTCCTGTTTTTTTTAGTTCATAAGTTTATTTAAAACAAGGATTATTGATAAGTTTAATACACGGAGCGAGGATGAAGAATAATGATAAGAGTCAATACACCTGGATTAATGCGTAGAAGAGGTGATAAAATCACTACGATTTTATTTTTCATCTCGTTTAAATACCTGTCCGGATTGTTCACATTTAAGATGGCTAGTATGTGGGGTATTTTTGTTTTTTGTTAATATCAAAACTTTTTTTGTCAAAAGAAATCAAATAATTCTCCAGTAGAAATAAAGAGTTTAATTTTCTCCACAAGGTGATATCAACAGTTCCTGAATATCTGTCGAAGGTGTCATGGAATTTAATGACAACTTTTTATCTTCATTAAAAAAAAAGTTGGTCATCTAATTCCGTTATGCTCATGACAGATATTCAGGAACTGTTGATATCACCTTGAGGAGAAAATTAAACTCTTTGTTTGTTATTTATTAAACAAAATTTTTATATAAAAACCGCGAAAATATTAACCCTTTCTTGAGTTCTATAGTCTACTTAATAAGGTAGTATTTTGAACAAATGTATACTCACTTTATTGGAGGTAGATTGGGAAACCAATTAGGAAAAAATACCAACATACACACTTTAAATCACCCGTTTGAAATTCGAACAACTACCTTCCTGTCATCGGCAAATCAGACAAGATGAGCATGACGTTTAGTCTGCGTGCCCACTGATGGGAGTACAAAACCACAAAAATAAATTTCACGTGATCCACCTTCTCCTCCTCCATTCCCTCCACAGCGCACCTATCTGAATTTCGAACCTTGACCACGTCGTTATTGGAAATCCAGTTTATCACGAGCCTGGCTCCTTAGACCATGTGGCCACACGTACAAGTATCGGTGAGTTTTTTGTGTGTTTTAACACCTTCGTTATTTAACAAGTTATCTTCGTGGTAGCTATGAGGTAGATAGTTTCGAGGAAAGATACCCGAAATTGTAGGGAGAAGGGGTGGGTAAATCACAGGTGGAATCCCTCACCCCTCCTATACCAGGTAACCAAGCTGAGATTAGAACCTCTACTTCCCCTTTAATGAATTTATCTGGATTTGAAATTTCCAATCAGATTAAAATCTGTAACATATTGCGATTTCAAATCGAATACGAAAGATTCAATTTCAGATTTGGATTAAAAAATTTGAATCTTCGTAAATGTTTACCAACTAATTTAATATATTGTGTTAAAAATTTGATGTGAAATGATGGGGGATTTGTATTAAGATAAGTTGAAGAAACTTCTGTGATGGGGGTCCGGGGTTCAATCTTCGGTCCCGGCACAGATTTATCTGATTGACAAATCCTTCCTTCACCTCTGACAAGACGTGTATTAATCACAACTTGTAAAGGTGTGGAATGCCAGGCCTCCACCATGGTTCGGATCCCACATTAAACTGTAGGTCCTCCACCATCTCCAATCACCCTACCATTACACATTAGCGTGCGTATAACCCAAACGGGTAGTAAGACGCGGTGCTAATAATAATAATAAAGTTAGAACCGTTCCGAAGTTCGAATGGTCTAAAGCGTCATTCTCGCAATAGACTAGACAGCCGAAGACGGGGAGATCAGTGTTCAAATACCGGTTGGGTAAACTGAGGGAGGTTTTTCTTTAATGATTTTCCACTATCCTTCCACACGAATGCAGGTACACTTCCTATAAATTAAACCATCCAAATTCCGGACACGTTAACGTAATTAGTACATATGCGTATAGCCCTGGTGGGTAGTTAGACGAGGCGATAAAAATTTTTAGCCATTTTAATAAACTTTCTAAAAGCTATTATATTATTTCATGTATTTATACGATAAGGAGTATGGGGTAAAGGCACGCTAATTAAAGTAAAAGACGATGCCTTAAATGGATATAACCAAATAGTGATTTTTTCCTGTTATTTAAAGTAGTGGTTTCCTAAGAGCCTTAATGGATTCGCGAGCTAAGAGGTCAACCACGTTTTGTCTGGTATGCCGTTGACAGGATGTTTAGGCTTCGAATCCCAGCTGGGTGTACCCAAGGGATGATTTTCCTACGTAATTTCTCACTCTTGTCTTAAAGAAAATGCGGGTGCACTTCCTCCCAAATTTTATCTTCCTCATCAGGTGTACCTAGGACGGGTAGTAGGACGTTGTGTACCATAAGAAAAAAAACACCTTTCTTCATCCACAGAAATTGGAATTTTTTAATTATTTATTTTAGCATCTCGTATTAACCCGTTTGGTTAGTAAGTTTATGTTCTATTTAAGTTAACGGTTTTAGAAATGATGAAAGTTATATTTATATGAAGTGTACCCGCATCTGGGTGGAGGGACAGTGGAAAACCATTTTGCAAAAAACACCCTCATTACACCCGATTGAAATTTGAACCTCGATCTACCCGTCATAACAATATAGTCTACTGTGAGAATAGCACCTTAGACCATGCGGTCACTGAAGTGGGTAACTATAAACTTACTAAAATTGTTTTCCTTTTCTCGTGTACACAAGACTTTTTTTTATTACGTGTTGGATGAAAGATATAATTAATCAATTGATAGAATAATCGATTGTCAGATTTGACGGCCTGGCATCGCTTGCAATTAAGAAAAGTGTTCTCTTTATTGTTTACGAATGTCCTTGGTTACTCGTATCGGTACACAATGTGGTGTTTGCATTTCTGTTCCATTCTACACAAAACATAATTATGTTTACACAACTTGGCGTCAAGGAAATTACATCTAGTGGCATGCGCAGACTTTTCTTCTACTTGGGGAAAGGGTTGTTTAAAAATCTATAACTTCCATGGTAACTTGCGAAATATGAAGCATTATTCATGTATTATATTTGTACATATCTCAAGTATGCATGATTAAAATAATGTACTGTAGATACATAATACATAAAAATACAATAAGTTGTCATAGCTTTATGATCACCCTTTTTATTTATTAATTATTAAGATCTACATGACATGAAAACTTTGCAAGATCGACTAGCATAATATTATCAGGAGTTACTGAAATAAATCTACGAATATTTATCCAAACATTTATACTTAAGCATTGGAGGGGGCTTACAAGCCATTATCCCATTATTCGATTTTTCAGGACGTTTGATTAAAGTAAGTACACCTACAGTAGCATGGAGAGAGTATGGGAAAACTAAAGTGATAAATCACATTCAGAATCCCCACATCCCCGCCAGTGAACCATACATATATATATATATAGTAATTCATATAATTGTGAGACTGACGTTATATATTTTATGACCATCTGTATGGGTCTCAAATGTTTAAGATCTAAATCATCACTATAAGTAAGTCTTGTAAATATCCATAATATATACAGTAGCCCCATGGCTTCTTTGGTGCTGAGCGACAGCTCACAGCTGACAGCTAAAAGCTTTGAATAAGTTACCAGACCAAATTATGTATCCCTACGCCGAACCATATGATCTGCAAAAACATGTGTTTAGCAGCTGTCACTTCTGACGGTCCAAATTTAGGTCTATACCTAAATACTGACTGTCAGAAGTCAGCGGTGAGCTGTCAATCAGCACCAAAGAAGCCATGAGGCTACTGTATAAGGCTTGGAGCTGTTGAGATGCATCCAAAATAAAACGACTGATTTGTCCCTGGGTTTTATACCCTGTGATTCGAACAATGAACAATGAAGAAAGTTGATTTAGGGGATATTCCAGCGAGTAGCAATAATTTTGAATAATATACTTACTATAGACTAAGTATTCGTGGCCTTTCACCTTAGTCCTATGACGTCATTTGAGGACAACCCTGATATATTTAGATCTCCGGGAAATTAACACATTTACCCTAGGCTAATATAATAGATGTATATAAAAAAAGGTACAATCGCAAATATACTTGCATTTAAGTAGAGGAAGAGTTGTACATCGTTTTGGAAAAAAACCTTTCTTGTTGCATTAGGTATATCCCAACTTCCCTGTCACCATAAAACCAGACAATACGAGATTTACGTATTTTTCCGCGTTACTGACAGTGTTGATGTGTATATTTGATGGGATGTCTTCGAAATATTAAGACTATACAACTTTTACAAAGATTGGTCAATTTTGTTGCAAGTTAACTCATGAATACCTTCTAGTCATGGGATTTAAAGCCTTAGGTCTACTGTACAGTATTGGCAAATAATCCCTCTCCTCTACTAATACCTCCTTGGGTCTAGGTCAGTCCCACTGTACTCCTATTGTTAATGGTCCCTCTCCCCTAGTAACACACCTCCTTGGGTCTAGGTCAGTCCCACTGTACTCCTATTGTTAATGGTCCCTCTCCCCTAGTAACACACCTCCTTGGGTCTAGGTCAGTCCCACTGTACTCCTATTGTTAATGGTCCCTCTCCCCTAGTAACACACCTCCTTGGGTCTAGGTCAGTCCCACTGTACTCCTATTGTTAATGGTCCCTCTCCCCTAGTAACACACCTCCTTGGGTCTAGGTCAGTCCCACTGTACTCCTATTGTTAATGGTCCCTCTCCCCTAGTAACACACCTCCTTGGGTCTAGGTCAGTCCCACTGTACTCCTATTGTTAATGGTCCCTCTCCCCTAGTAACACACCTCCTTGGGTCTAGGTCAGTCCCACTGTACTCCTATTGTTAATGGTCCCTCTCCCCTAGTAACACACCTCCTTGGGTCTAGGTCAGTCCCACTGTACTCCTATTGTTAATGGTCCCTCTCCCCTAGTAACACACCTCCTTGGGTCTAGGTCAGTCCCACTGTACTTCTATTGTTAAGGGTCCCTCTCCCCTAGTAAAACACCTCCTTGGGTCTAGGTCAGTCCCACTGTACTTCTATTGTTAAGGGTCCCTCTCCCCTAGTATAACACCTCCTTGGGTCTAGGTCAGTCCCACTGTACTCCTATTGTTAATGGTCCCTCTCCCCTAGTAACACACCTCCTTGGGTCTAGGTCAGTCCCACTGTACTTCTATTGTTAATGGTCCCTCTCCCCTAGTAAAACACCTCCTTGGGTCTAGGTCAGTCCCACTGTACTCCTATTGTTAATGGTCCCTCTCCCCTAGTAACACACCTCCTTGGGTCTAGGTCAGTCCCACTGTACTCCTATTGTTAATGGTCCCTCTCCCCTAGTAACACACCTCCTTGGGTCTAGGTCAGTCCCGCTGTACTCCTATTGTTAATGGTCCCTCTCCCCTAGTAACACACCTCCTTGGGTCTAGGTCAGTCCCACTGTACTTCTATTGTTAAGGGTCCCTCTCCCCTAGTAACACACCTCCTTGGGTCTAGGTCATACAGACCTAGTACGAGTGTCCACAGACCTCCAGGTGAGGATCGATAGCGTACCGTGTTTTGGCGGGAGAGGTCACAGCAGCTCCGTGCACAGTTATATACTGCACCGAAACACCTTATTGCTATATTATCTCTAAATCACACGCAGTAGTAGTGTGACAGGCCTACTTGAAGATAACCTAGCTCAGAATTTTGCCTGATAGATATATTTTCGTTATGTCTCAAATGATTATATTTACTTAAGAGTACACTTGTAGAAAGAAAGTGTTGTAATCATGAACATTTTAAATTTAAAGATTTTGTGTGTAGTTTTATGTGTCTCGGAACTAAATTGTTGGTAGAAGCCACTTTTTTGGATCCATGAGCACATCAAAAGTTAAGAATTAGCAAATTATTGTTTGAAGTCAGGAATATTTTCACTATTACAACATTTTCTCTTTCATAAGGAAGTAGAAAAATATGTTTTACAGTTTTTGTTGTCTGTACTCGGGACTATAGCCGAAACGGTTTAATAAATTTGGTCCAAACTTGAAATGTACTCTATGGTCATTCCACGAGAAAAAAATTTGGATTTGGATTCCAGGTTTAAAATTAAAGCTAATTTTATGATGACTGATTTACAGAAATCAGTTTTCAACGATTTTATTTAAAATACATATCTGAGGTGCGGTAGTAAATACTGCCAAGGGTACGAGAAGACATCTTAAGTCAGAGGCCTTGAACCTTTGTATGTACAAATGCTAAAATTAGTGAAGGTGATGCTCCAGAAAATGTTTAGCCTTTGTTTTAAAATTGTGTAAAAAGAAAAATATATGTATAAAAAGAAAATTTATTCAGGAACTTGATAAAATCGTAACAAAAAAACAAACATTTTTTACTTATTTTAACTTAAATTGTTACAGTTCAAGCTTGATCTATTAATTTAAAAGTGAAATCCATTCTTCTTGGTTTAATTTGCGCAAAAAATTCAATAAGTTTCTCCTTGATCTCTGGATGATAATTGAGGAGATTTTTTCCCATTAAAAGTACTGCAAGCGCATTTAGTCTTTATGTTAAATAAAATAACAAAAAAAAAATGAATCAAATAAAATAGCTGGGAGCATAATAATAATCTAACTCTACACTCGTCTACACTTTATCACATTCAAGAATATGGTACACGGGTTTTAGGCACAACACACGCTGAGTAAAAAAAACACTTCCTTCCGCCATCACGCCAGAGCCGGCACTGCGAGAGCAACAGTGCTCTCTCTACCTGGAAGTCCCGCCTTCCTCCCCACTTCCCTCCTATGCGCGCATGCGCATAACAGTCCAACACTAAGTCACTGGCACTGTGAAGTGCACAGTTCCATACAAATACTTTTGTATCTTTTTGATAAATTGGGGGATGTTTACTAAAGTACTGACATTAAGCTTAAAGAATATATATTGTACTAAAAAAATAAATTAAGAATTAAAGATAAAAGGACTCATTATGTTAAATGTTATCTATAATATCAAGTGGAAATAGGGGGTGCTGCAGTTCCGCAGTGCCTATACACGATCCGCCACTGTACAAAGGTCAAAGTTTCTGTCCCTTGTTGGCTCGCGGGTCACAATACTGTATCCACAATATTCGGATCGAATACATATTAAAATATTTGTATCAGCTCATTATTATACACTTATAGGTCTACTCACATTAGGAATTAGGCCTGTCTACGACAGAAAAACGTAATATTTTTACTCACGTAGAAAGCAAAAAATCTTTTATAAAATAAAGTAGAATACGTAAATAAAATATTTATTTTATTAGTTGATTATACAAAATAAATATATTTATTTGTCATTATTTTATCTTGAAATAATTTTATATTATTCATGAGGCAGTGGGCTGCATTTTTTTTTATAGTGGGTTGAAGACCTTAGGGTTATGTAAAATTGAATATATATGTGTACACAGTGAAATCTCCCTTAACGGACACCTAGTCTATAGCGGACAGTTTATTTGTGTGCTTATTGTTATGTGTATTATTCAATCTGTAATGTACTATCTTGGATATAATACTGCACAATACACTAGTTAAATTGCTGTAGTTAATATCCACATCGACCTGCTTTGGTGGCAACATGGTATAAGGCGTCATTCTCATGTTAGACTAGACTGCCAATGTAAGGGAAATCGGGGTTCGACTCTCGGTTGGGTGCACTGAGGGTTGTTTTTTTCAAAATGGTTTTACAATCTACTTCCACAGAAATGCGGGTAAATTTCTACTAAATATAACCTCCCTAGTCTCTAGAACGATTAGCGTAAATGGTACATAAGTGTTTAACCAGAACGGGTAGTAAGAAACTTCTAAAAATTCTACATTATACAGTAATAAGATTGTTCTAGCTACTATCCATGGTATACAGGAGCGTATAGATAAAACTTTGTTCAAGCACTACGAGTATATATATATATATATATATATATATATCCAAATAACGGACATATTTTTTATCCTGGAAATTGTCCGCTATTAAGAGATTTCACTGTATACATAGATTTATATTATTTGATGCTAAACATGGAATATTCAGGACCAAATTTAGCGCTAGCCTCAATAAATCCGGACATAAGGACATGCGATGTGAAAATGCAATTTTTCCCTCTTGCTCTCCTTCTCTTTCTGTTATGCGATTCTTATCTTGACGGCTAATTGATAGCTCTTTTCTCCTATTTTATCATTTAAAACTTATTATTTAATGCATTATTTTAGATGTAGTTTATTTTATAATAGGGTATGTATATTATAGAATATGCATAACAACTTTGGGAGTAAAGGGTGGAAAATAAATTTTATCTAGGTGTACGCGAACTAAAATGATTGAGTACCACTGATTTAATCAATGTGATCTTTGGTGTCAATATTTGAAACAATATAAAATTAAATATATACATTTTATAATTTAGATGCAAAATAAAAGTACTCTCAAAAACCAACTGTTTCTTTTTTGTACCAGTAAAAATAATTACTTTACATCCTAAATTTTTTGGAACGGCCCGGTTAAACTTAAGACTTTTAAAACCCCCCACCAATTTTCCCTCGTCCTAATTACTTGTTTCCGAGACTACTAAACATTCAGCTGTGTGGCCTTGGAAGAGGAAGTTACGTCCTGTGGGTAATGTTCAGTGTCAGTTAACAAGACTAAGAAAATGTGACCTTTCATAGTATCTGCGTAGTAGAGGAAGATCTGTTGATAGTTGTTACACCTCAAAACAAGGGACACAGAAAAAAAAAAAAAAGATTGGGTCACGAGTGTTCGGACAGTAATCAATCGTTAAGAAGTAAAATGTTTCATCTGCTACGGACTGAAAACTAGCCATTGTTGTCAACTCTTAGGACCAAAACTCCTCCAAAAGGGATACAAATTATCGCCTAAAATTTCCCACTAAATTAGAACTAAAATATACCTAAAATTTGTATTATCATATTTTAAAACAAAGGGGCCATATTATTTCTTATTAAAAAAGGCCATTTAGCTAAGGCCTTTAAGCAAAACAAACAAACTTTAGTCTACTTTACTGCAAGAAAAATCACTTTGCAATTATTCTAAGCACTTTAATCTTTAAATAATGTGGATATTTTCAAAGACTATTTGAAGAGAGCAGCAGTTACAAATATCAAATTTAATGGACATTTACCTACTTTGCACTTAGAGCGCTTTAAAATCAAGTAAACAATAAAAAAACACACTCAAACTAAGGTTTTTTCTGTTATAAAAATTCAAAGTATAATTTAAAAAAGGTTAGGGTTTGTTCTGGATGCTATTTGATTATTTTGGCAACCAGATTCATTTTGGAATAAGCTAGACTCTTCTGGGGTGGGAGGGGGGAGGGGAGAGAGAATTAAGCTGACAACACTGAAACCTGCTTGCTGCTATTACAACCACTAGCACGAAGCAAGGATAAAATATATTCAGGAGTTTGTACGTTTATTATCCTCCCTGCGGCAACTTTATTGCTAACAAGAAATATAATTAAAATAGAGCTCCCGCATGGTTCTACTTGCGTCTTGCTTTATTTAGTTAATGGTGCAACTGTTTGGCAGCGCTGAAAACAATAAAGTTACAATATAGGTATTGTTTGTTCGCGATAACTTTAGGCTTTTCTGACAGTTCAAAAGTTACTTAAATGTCTTCAACACCATTTTAATAAGGTTTTGATAATAATTATTAGAGTCGGCCAAAAGGATGGGGTATATTTTCGATATGAATGAATACACAACTGTTTTGAGTAACTTTTCAACTGCCAGGAAATGTCAAAGATACCTTAAACGGACTATAGTCTCTCTCATTCCTGTGCCAACCATCCGGGGTAGTCAAAATAGCTTCTCTAGGGATGAATAAGGTGGAATTTAAAGGAAATGTATCCAAATTTTCGTGGAAGGAGGGTGAAAAACCATTAAGGTAAAACAACTTTGTATACCCAGCTGGGATTCAAACTCTGGCCGTCTCATCCCCAGAAAATAAAACATGACGAGACTGGTCCCTTTATTCACGTGTGCACCACCGCGTAAAATGTATGTTATACACTCTTAAAATTACTCCGCCAGGGATAGTAAGAATTATAGTGAAATTCATGACCAATTTTGCACATTTGGTTTGTAGTGTAGAGTCTCGGAAACTTGACATAATGTGGACTGAGATGGTGTCGAGTTATTGAAATATCGAACACAAACACAGCACTTGCAAAAACACCACAGCACGACTGTTCCACTCGAGTTACACAAACAAACTGAGAGGTTATACAGTTGAATGACCTTGGATTGTGATAACTGGCGCCAACAACTGTGTGCACGCGCGTGTGTCGAGTTACACGGAATATCGAGTTTCCGTGACGCTAATAAGATCGTTGTCATTTTGATGCGTGAAAGGCATAAACCAAACGAGCTTACCAAAACTGTTCGACGTATTTTAAAATCAATTGTTACTAAATGATTGAAATATATAAGTAGGCTAAACCTTTACATGAGTTTGATTGATTATTTTTTTATTCGTCTATATTTCTGGAATCTTATACTAATCATCTATTAATACATTAGGTAACCAACATAACATAATTATCAAAACCCTCTCTAAATGGTTTCACCTAGATTTGGCGTTGGCTTTAACAGTTAATCGATTGCTTACTAATAAACTAAATCATTTAAATAATTATTGTGATCAATAGATTTTCAAATAAATAATTGATATAATTTATTATATGCAACAAAAGTATTCTCTATTATAAGAGTTGGGTTATTTATTTATTAATATTCATGAACTAGTTGGTGAACAGCGAAAAAAAAGTCTGTATGAAAATACTTTGTAATTTATTACTTTTTAAATAGTGCATCAACGTTATTCTTGCTTGCATGTTTATTTAAATAAATGAAAACCATTTTAAAACACATCAAACATTTTTGGCACGACTATTTTTATAGTCCGGTAATAAATCGGTGAATGTTTTGACAGTTTTAATTTTCCTGTGCTCCTCTATATGTATTTTCCTGGGCTCCTCTTTATGTATTTTCCTGGGCTCCTTTATATGTATTTGTAGTGAGATGTGATAATGGGAAAAAAATGTCACAAGTTAGCAGACCTTCTCCATGAAGAATTATTGATACCAATACAGAGTCCAATTTTCATAGAAAAGGCTTTTTTAGAGAATACTCATGATTTTTTAATTCAACTTCGACCTCATTTTACTATTTTATTAGTGATAGTTTATAGGCATTGATAATATCAATCAAAGTTGACATGACTTGATCTTTGAATACCCGGAAGTATATGTGGAAATTTGTCTGGATGTCAGATTGGCCCTTACTAAGAAAATTGTTGGAGAGTTATTGTTATTTTTTATATTATAGCATCGCTTCTTACAACATATTCAGGTTATTCGCATATGTACTAATTACGCACATAAGTTAATGGTGAGTAAGGTTGAATTTATAGGAAGTGTACCCGTATTTGCGTGAAGGTAGAGTGGAAACCCATTTAGGAAAAATCATCCTCAGTACATTTTACCTGGATTCGATCCCCAATTTTCCTGTCATTGTTAGTCTAGTCTATTGTGATAGTGCTGAATTAGACCATGCGAGTACCGAACCAGGTAGCCATTGTTCGCCCTTGTATGATACACCCTATCGGAATAAAGATAAGCCTTTGAGATATTATATATATGGCAGAATACGAATTTGGATTCAGAAAAGGAAAAAGAGATGCCATCGGTACGCTGAGAATAATTTCAGAAAGATGGCTGGAACTCAAGGAAGGCGTCTACATTGGTTTCATTGACAGGCAAAAGGCGTTCGATAGAGTGAAATGGAAGATACTATGGAAATACTAAAGATGATCAGCATCAACTGGAGGAACAGAAGGCTGATTGCAAACCTGTACCTAGGAAATAAAATTAAGGTGAGGCTGAATGATGGAGAGACCAACAGCGTAGAAATAGGAAGAGGAGTGAGACAGGGATGTTGTTTGTCACCTAATCTGTTCAACTTGTATGCAGAGCGGTTGGTCAGAGAAGCCCTGGAAGGACGTGACAATTTCAGGATAGGAGGGCATGTCATCAACACAATAAAATATGAAAATGACCTAGCATTGCTGGCCGAAAATAAAGAAGAGTTGCCGACTAGTGGAGATAGGGAGAAGATATGGCATGGAGATCAACTTTGAAAAGACAAAAGTGTTGGTGGTTTAAAAAAATAAGGACCCTCTAAAAATAAAAATTTGAAACCAGTAGTTGGAAAACATAGAGCAGTTCAAATACCTGAGAAGTCTGCTGACAAAGGATACCTACTGCACTAAAGAAAATAGGTCGAGGACCGCCATGGCCAAGGGAGCTTTCAACAAGGAGAGGTTACCGCTGGCCAGCAAGTTGAGTCCGGAACTGAGGAAGAAACTGATTAAATGCTACATTTGGAGCATCGCACTGTATGGAGCAGAAAATTGGACTCTTGAGAAGGTGGGAAAGAAATATTTGGAGAGCTTTGAAATGTGGTGCTGGAGAAGACTTGAGAAGATCTTTTGTACAGACAGGATGACAAATGAAGTCCTAAGAAGAGTGGGTGGGAAGAGAACCATTCCGGGTGGGATTCTTTGGCGCAAAGCAAATTGGACCGGACACATCCTTAGGAGGAATAGTATTCTCCATGACGTCATAGAAGGAAAGGTTGAGGGAAAGAGGAGTTGAGGAATACGGAGAATTAAAATACTAGATTACTTGAAGGAAAGAAAATAACTCTGTGAGCTGAAGGAGGAGGCGGAGGACAGGACGAATTGGCACTCTTAAGTTCCCTGACAAAAGGAACGGACATGTCGTAAGACAGAACACCTAATAATGAAAATATATATAAATAAATAATAGTCAACATTGAGAGATAATCAATACATTTCACAACCAATTATGTGGCCGCATGGTCTAAGGCGCTAATCTAGCATTAAACTAGACTGTTGATGACAGGAAGATCGTGGTTTGATCCCGGTTGTTTGTAATGAGTATGGTTTTCCTGAATGATTTCCCACTCTCTCTTCATGCAAATTCGGCTATACTTCCTCTAAATTCAACATTACTCATCTCTACCCCATTAGTGTAATTAGTACAAAAGAATACAACCCATATGGGTAGTACTAGTAAGACGTGGGGCTAAAAAGAAATACATTAGACTTCCATCGGTCTAAATGTACACCAACTTTTAAAGGGTAGTGTTGAATAACGCATCTCATTGCGTACAAGTCCAAAAAAATTTTTTTTATTTATTCTTTGGACTGTCATAAAGGTATTCTTTTCGCCATGTTTTACTACCCTTCCACAATATCCACATTTGATTACGCTGATGGAATATTAAACAAAGGAAGGACTTAAAAGGAATATACTCACATTTGCCTGGATGAAGAGGCAGAAACCATTTAGGAAAAAAAACAACTTAGTACACCTCACAGATATTCTAACTTCAACTTCTCCATCTCCAACCATGGTGAACTGGTGGTCTAGGGGTAAGGTGTCGGACTTCTGTACTGGGGGTCCGGGGTTCAATCCTCGATCTCGGCACAAATTTACCTGATTGCCAAACCCTTCCTTTTCCTCTGATAAGACGTGTATTAATCACAACTTGTGAATGTGTGGAATTCCAGGTCTCCACCGTGGTTTGGATCCCACGTTAAACTGTAGGTCCTTCATTTCATCTCACAATCACCCTACCATTACACATTAGCTTAAGTGCGTACAACCCGAACGGGTAGTAAGACGTGGTGCCAATAATAATAATAATAATCCGTCGCCAGCCAAACACTAGATGAGCTTGACGTTTAGTCCACATGCACACCGATTTAAATGAAAAAGTTATTCAACTGGTGGAGCGATACAAAAATATATATAAGTATTCACAAACTCAAACGACCTAAATGTCAAATCTTGCTTTAGTGCACTGAGGGTGGTTTTTCCTACTCTCCCTACTCACAACTGTGAGTACATTCCCTATTAAGTCTATCTTCTTCATATTTACCTAATTACTGTATCTACAGTAGCCCCATGGCTTCTTTGGTGCTGACTGACAGTTCACAGTTGACTTCTGGCAGCTTCTAAGAACATGTTTTTGCAGATCATATGGTTTCGGCGTAGGGATACATAATTTGGTCTGGTAACTTTTCAAAGCCGTCAGCTGTCAGTCAGCACCAAAGAAGCCATGGAGCTACTGTAAAAGCATTTATCCCAGACAAGTAGTACGGCACGAAGCAAGAAGAAAAAAAGAAAAAAAAACTGTGGCACGGTACTGTTCATTTTAAAGTAATCTGACGTAAGGTTCTACACGGGAAACTTATTTCCAGTTTACATCCACAAAATGCTCTCATATTGGATTTTCCCCTCTGCTAGCGCAGCTATGATCCAGGAAGTTATCTCGCTAATCCCTCCTTAATCCTGTTTAATGATGGTGAAATACTTCCGTTCCCAACCTTTTACTCTTTACAACTTTTGAAACCTGCCCCTTTTGCACATCTTTCTTGGGTTAAAACATTTTATCCCTCAACAGCCCATCTCACCCATATAGTCTAAGGTGCTAGCTATTCTTGTAATAGACTAGACGACAGGGAGATCGTGGTTCAATCCCGGTGGGGGGTACTGAAGTTCCCCCGCCACCTAAATGGTTTCCCAATATATCTCCACTAAAATTCGGGCACATTTATTCTGAATTCAACCTTACTCAGTTCTAACCTACTAGCTTAATTAGTACGTCGCCCAAGTGGCAGTAAGAAGTGGTGCTTTGAAAATAAGCCTATCTCATTTCATGGATAACTCCTAACTAAATCTGATTACCAAACCCTTCCTTCACCTCTGACAAGACATCTTGTGAATGTGAGGAATGCCAGGTCTCCACCGTGGTTCGGATTCTCATTTCATCTCACAATCACCCTACCATTGCACATTAGCATAAGTGCGTATAACCCAAACGGGTAGTAAGACGCGGTGCTAATAATAATCCTAACTGAAGTAGATAATAGCCCCTCCTACAACTCAAACCAGACGTCACATCTTGGTTCCGTTTACCGTAGTGTATTAAAAAAAAATTAGAATCGAGGATCGAGACCAGTGAAACTGTTTTAAAATATAATAGGACTAAAAAATAACTATTTTAAAATACAACCACAAACTAATTAAAAAATACCTCCATGGTGTGAGTCCACAAACGACCTATACCGACTAAGCGGCCGTCACCACTAGTGATGGTAGTACCAATATTTGCTGACAGAGGGTGTCATGTGGTCAGAACAACTAACCCTCCAGCCATCGATCTCAACCTCATTATTTTGTCCTCATTAGGTTGAGTTTGACCCCGTTACAGACACACTTCTGGAATGGTGTGTGAAAATACCTTTCCTGGCAAAATTGGTAGGCTCTTTCGCGCTCGCTCATAGAAATTCAGTGTGGAAAAAATACGGGTAGCCCCCACACTTCCTGGACTTTGACCGAAAATGTCCACGATATCGACCGGTCGATCGATGGGTTGCCGACCCCTGTACTATAAATTTAACCTACACAAATTTTTATACGTATATATTATATGGACCCTCCTATGGGGGTACATTAAATTACAAGGGGGGGGGGGGTTCAGACACTCCAATTCTGCCTTCATACAACTTTGCTATTAATAATTGCTAGATATCAAATTTAAAAAAAAGTTAAAGCCATTTTTGAAATATTTAAAACATAATATTCATATGTAAACTACCTAAAACTCAATTTTTCTTATAAATAAGGTATAGAGTGCTATTCATCATGTAAAACATGTCTATGATATATATTTTAAAACTAAATAGTAGTGTATTTTTCTAGAAACATCTAATTTAAAAAAAATTGTTAAAGCCATTTTAGAGAAATTTCAAATTTTTCAAAAATTGTGATCAATAAACAACACTTATTTTGAGAGCTAGAATTGGAAATATAATGTCTAAATATCAAGTTTGAACAGAATCTATCAACTTATTATGTTGGGGCACCTGGTACAGATAGACCGAATTTACAATTTTTTGTTTTCAGAATCACATTAAAAGTCAATATTCATCATGATCTAAAGGCAGATTTTTTTTTTCGCGATTACAATATTTGATCTTAGATTAAAAAGAAAAATAGATATGTTCAAAAAGAAATACGCTTTTTGTATACAAAATTATATTATAATACTTGTTAATACGATTATCCTAAAACTTAAGTAAGCGAATATAATATTGGTAATATTAGCAGAATTTACATTATTATTACCTAGTACAGTCATATTAAACCTTTAACTGGAAATCATTACCATAAAAAGGAAACTATGCATATGCATAGTGCTAGTGCCCAGTAAGAACATAGAAAAAACCTACACAGTGCTATGGCCACCATCTTGGAAAAAAATTGCCAATATTTTGTTTTTCGGAAATATCTCATGAATGGTTAGAAATTTTGAAAAAGGTTTCTTACAAAGACTGAAGAAAATTAAATAGTACATATACGCCCCTATTATTTTGGTTGATCCTCAAAGGCTACGGGCTATAGCCCAAAGAAATAAAGGAAAAAATGGATATTGGATTCATCATAATGAAAAATTGCACTAAAAATGACGTAAAAGGCAATTTTATCCTTCACACTTATAATTATATTCTACTTTCATTTCATTTTATTACAATCTTGCCTCTAATAAGTATTTTATATAATTACTCCATTGGTTTAACAACACTTCACGGTGTAGTGTTTATTTCTTTGTGTCCTGTGTACCTTCTCTAATTACTTGATAAAGTGCTCAGTACTTTACTCTGACTTCCCACACAGCCGACACATCCTATCTTCCATTTTCCACCATAAAGAGCATCACTTATGGTTATAGTAGTCTTAGTATTAATTTATTATATTATAGTAGTCTTAAAGTAGGTTTTTCAAGAAGAATATGTAATGGTATACACTATTAAAGCTGAGAGGACAGGAAGCTGGGAGTTACAGATCTCAACGATTACCAAAATAATTACCCTTTTCCATTTTGCTGGTCACATTTTCTATTGAAATTCAAGTCAACTTTACTTACAGCAAATGATGGAACTTCGACAACATATATCAATGGATGACCTTAAAAAGTTAACTACTGAAGGTTTTTTCACCACAAGACGTCAAGAGAAAGAATTGTCAGGAGGTAGATGGACAGATATGAAAATTGAACAGTTGTTGATGAAATCAATGAAGTCACAAGGTGGTTTGACGAGAGGATGGGGTTTGGACGAAGACACTATCATGAGATGGATTCTATGTGCGTCAGCAGTTGAAAATGATTTAGGTGTCTCACCTGATATGTAGGCCTACAGTGCATCAAATAAACACAAGGGCTTGAGGTATATTAGTTGTATAAGAATGGATGCTTTACAAAAATATACATTTAAGAACTGGTTTACACAAAACAAACCTTTTGCTGAATCAGAAGAACTTATCAGTATCTCTTCTGGTGTTGTCGGAGACGGTACTGTGGCACGTGATGTTACTTTCTAGAAGGGCAAACAATGATTGATGGAGGTATTGGTTGGAAAGACATTTGCAGATATAGCCATCTCAAGAAAAGCAAAAGCGATGCCACTAGAAGTAGTTACGTCAGCAGTTAAAGTTAGGGGAAACATTGTTACAGTTGTACAACAATAAGTTAAGTATAATAATTTACATGAATAGTCCATAAGATGTTAGAGCGTACTTCTAGAGTATGAACCAGCTCCAAGACCCTATTCACTGAATATTATATTTGGAACGGAACCAAAATCTTCTATAGTTTCTGCCTTAGCACCAGAGGAGGAAAATGTTGTATTTCCACTGGAAATGTTGTTGATGGAAGACACTTGACAAACTGTGTGGTTTGGCAGAGACCAAGTATATGACGGGATGGATGCATACAAGTCCTATGTACTGTACAAAAGCACTTTTATAAAGAAACTTTAATTGTTTTTTGATTGCTACCTGGACAGTCTTAAAACCAAAGGAGAAGCACATAGTTCTCACTAACAAGTACAGTACAAGAAGGCTCTCAGAATTGAACAACACCAATCAACAGCTGATGTTGATGTCATAATCACTAGAGTGGCTTCACAGTATGGGGGTCCGGACCACTTCTTTCTAAGCCCTTAGTCAAACACCCACAGCGCAATCAAGTAAATGGAAATGAAAGTTTTTTTAGACGCTAATTTCTCAACTTTGGCTGCACGCGATTATCCGCGTCTTTCTTGAAAATGGTGGTAGAGGGTGGAAGGGAGACGTTGGATAGAGGATGGAAGGGAGGGGGTGAGAGGTTACTCTCTAAATTATGACGTGGTCAAACAATAAAACATTCAATCTCTCCCTTCCCCTACCCATCACCCCCTCTATTTTTTTTTTTTTGTGAAGAAGGATTTAGACTGGCAAATTGCACGGAATGTGAGTTTTCGAATAGAATATTTCAACGATCTAAGTTTAGAACCGATATTGGTACCAAGCGGTAATATCTGGGTAAGTATGGGAGGTTTTCTGTACAAAAGGGTGTTCAGACTGTAAACACGTATGAGCAAAGAACTATTAAATAGGGGATACCGGGGTAAAATGGTCACATTTTAAGAGAAAAATATATTTAGGGTGAAATATTTCATTAATTTATATCATTATTTTTCTGAGGATCTAATGACTTACTAGAAATTAATTTAGCGAGTCAAAAAAGGGGAACATTTTTTAGATACATATTTTTTTAAAGTCTTGCAGAGTGACTATTTCACCCCGGGAGTGGAGGGTAAAATTTTTCCTGTTAGTACAGGGGTTATTTCATTTTTTGTTGGTCTCCAGCTTTGTTGAGTAGTCTTTCGGGACCACTTCCGAGCCATCTTTGACGAATCTAAACAAATATAACTTAATATTTCAGCCTAAGCTATGCTTGTGTCTACTAACTTATGTATTTGAAAGGAGCAGCATTTCCACCAACTGTTATTCTTAAAAACACGATGACATTTAATAAAGTAGCCATGTTGTGTTTACAAAATAATCTGACATATTTTATGATTACAATATGAGAGTCACTGAAAAATTGTTAAAACATAATTTCACCTATAATCTTGAACGTAACAGTATATTAATTAATATTCTCACCTCAGAATGTTAGCAAAACAAGATTTCTTTGAACAGTAGCAAAAAAATGGTAGTAACTGCCATACCAGCCAAATAACATCTACATGGAGGTATAAAGATCAAGTTTCCGAGGTGCTGGATAGATAGCAGCCCCAATACAAAAATTAAACAAGGGTGACCATTATGCCCTGGTCGGTCACTATGGACTAGTCTCGCCTACACGTATTTATATGATTGTAACTATTCGTATCCAGGTGAAAAATCATTTTAGTCTACTTTCTTGTTTGTTCAAAACACAGAGTTTGCATTCATTTCTTTCGAATGGAAATAAATTAAAAAAAAAGCTACAAGCTCTACTTTCAAGTATTCATACGTCAAGTCATGTGATATGTAGCTGTCTTTTTTAATAGAAAGTATCAATACCTGGAGGCTATAATTATATCAATAATATAATAAAATGTTATCAATGATTCCTGTAAAAAAGTTTATACTTTCTAAAAAGTGCTTCAAATTTTATTCTCAAAATCTTTTATTTAAAGACTCCACCTAATGTCTTAATAGCCTCCATAAATCTATCAAATACCATAAATTATATATATATATATATATATATATATATTGCACTTCACAATTACGATTTATACATTTTGATATTCCAATTCTTGAAGTAAATGATTACGTATATTCTCATAAGAAATTAGTTTTGGTTAAACTTGTTGTAAAAAGAATTTTTTTTTGTTCAGGAATTACGGCTTCCTCTTTGAATATTTTTTGAAATGTTAACCCTTTGGGAACATTTTCAGTTCACAACTTCCCTTTAAAAAAATTAATACATATGGAAAAACTGTAGATTTACTCAAAAAACTACAACATTTTGAACCTAAATTGGTCTTAACTACAAAGCCTCTGACTTGGACAAGCAGTAAAAGTGACTTTGGCAACTTATTCCCCTCCTGGGTATGGCTTAGTTTTATATTTCTTCGTTGATACATTAAACTTTTAATGATGCTTTTATTTTATCGCCATATCTGTATACGCTTAACACAAGTGTTTGTAAAATTTATTTTGTCGTAGGACCGGGTGGTTAGTCTTTTCTATAAATTAAGTAAATTTGTAAGTCGTGTGCTGATATAAGTCTGTTTGTATATATTAAATACCCCAAATCCATTGAGTTAGAAAATTACTTTTTTATTTGAGTTGTTTGAGTACCGTGTGCTTTATAAATACATTTTATATCAGAATTCAACTTACAATCCGCCGCGTCAGTGGCCGAATGATCTAAGGCATTACTCTCGAATTAGATTGAACTGCTGATGACGGGGATATCAGGGTTCTAATGCCATCCGGGTCTACTGAGGGTAGTTTTTCCTAAATGGTTTAACACTCTCTCCACGCAAATCAGGGTACACTTCCTCTAAATTCAACCTTCCTCATCTCTAAAACATTAGCGTAATTAGTAAGTCTATATATGCGTACAACCCGAACGGTTAGTAAAACATGGTGGTAAAAAATAAAATGTTGGGAGGTGATTTGAAATAATTCGTTAAATAGTAAACGAGTGTTTCTGTTCTGTTTGGATTTGTTTCACGACACAACACAATTATTTTGAAAATATTCATCGCGGTATTATTCTTAAGGATCTGTTTATCCACTAGAAAGTAAAACAAGTCGGTAATCAATTGTTTCTAGTTTTCGTCGCAAAGCATCATGGGCTAACATGAGTTTCTGCTACGCTAATAAAGAAGATTCTGCTCTCAATTTTTGGTGAACGTGTAATTTTTTTATTCTGTTCCGGTTATACGACTACGTACTAAAACGTTAATTGGTTAGGTATGAGAAAGGTTGAATTTAGGGGAATGGTACCTGCATTTGCGTTGAAGGAGAGTGGAAAAACATTTTGGACAACCACCCTCAGCACACACGACCGGGACTCAAAACTCGAACTCCCTGTCATTGGTGGCTTAGTCTAACACAAGAGTGACGCCTTAGGCCATGTGGCCACCGAAGCGGGTGTGAATCAATCTTAAGATGTGTGTTTTACCCTTATGCAAATTTTATCCCTGGAGATTAACTTGGAGGGTACAGTTGAGGGAAGGTATTGAGAAAAATTTCACTAATATTATCTTGGAAAAAGAATTTAAACTTACATGTTATAAAAAAATATCCCTCCTAGAGAGCCCAACTTAGATATAGATCCTTCCCTCCTGGCATAAGAGTCAGGAGCGCTAATGCCGAGCTAAAACCATCGGTAACGGATTAATTAAGAAAATTCCCTGACTTTTCCAAGCGGTATATATATATATATTTTTCCATTCATGGTAGGAATTACTCTATGGAAGGGCTTTTTTCCCACCAATATCCTACTATATAATAGATTTATGGCAGGGAAAAAGGCCTTTCAGAGAACAATTCCTACGGTGAACGGACTTTATACATATATATATATTTTTTTTTTCAATCCGATAACTTTTTTTTCCTGTTTTTTCTTGGCGAATATAAATTTCTCTGCTTATTACATTGATCACATATTTTCGAAAACAATCCTAACAGCTATTAAACATTATATTCTTTTAAGTTTTATTATTATTTAATGTTTTATGTATTATTTGTGTTCTTGTGTAAATATTGTGTTATACCAAATCATACCCTATATTATTATTATTATTATTATTATTTATTATTATTATTATTATTAGCACCGCGTCTTACTACCCGTTCGGGTTATACGCACTTACGCTAATGTGTAATGGTAGGGTGATGGGGAGATGAAATGAAGGACCTACAGTTTAACGTGGAATCCGAACCACGGTGGAGGCCTGGCATTCCCCATACCCTATACAAATAGCTCATGTTATGACGGCCATATCTGGACAATACATTTATTTAACACCGAAAAACCACATATCTCACTTTGGTTTAATCGATTAAGTGCAGAATTAGTCAAATATTTAAATCCCCTAACTTTTACCTATTTTAAATAAATTTCCTCAAATTTACCTGTTTTCCCTGATATCAACAAATTCTATGACTTACCCAGGCTTTCCCTGTATGTAACCAACCTTTAATAAGAGTATCTGCGCTGTATTCGCTTGGAATGAAAGTAAAAAAAAAAGCACAATTTAGAATAAATCTAAACTAGTCTTGGTTTCATTAGCGTTTTATCAACCTATTTCTCTTTTTCTATAGGGCAGTTTGGATATATTTAATTAAAAATTTTCCTTTCTATTTTGTATTATTAGTAAGTTATTATGAGTTTCACGAAGCACCGAGTAAAAAAAAAAATCGGGGAAAAAATTTAAATTAAAACACCCAAGAGAAAGAATATAGCTGTGAAACGGAAAGAAACCTAAATCAATTGAATACAATACCTTATTATTTTAAGTAGAATTAAAAACTTTAAAATTGTTTGTTCAAAAAACTTTGCTAATAACAAAACAAAGTTAGAATAGTAAAAAATAAAAAAAATGCAAAGGATACCTCATTATATATATAAAGTAGCTCTCTCTAAAAACTCAATATAAGTTATTTTAATCCGCTTATAAATAATTATTCCAATTAACTCTAAGGTTATATCAATATTAGAATTTCAAAGATATTTCTATTTGTAGCTTTTAGTTCCAGAAGTCCAACACGAAAGTTCATAACAATTTATTACTTTAATTAAGAAATTTTAATGTAAACTACGAAAACTACCTCAGAATAATTTGGGCGTCGTTTATCAACAAACAAAGATAATTCTTGTTTTAATTTTATCTAAAGTTCAATAATATTATGAATCAAAGAAAACTTGTAACAATATTCTAAAAAATAATACTTTCTATTTTAATAGGCCTACAGATGTTTCTAAAGTCCATTTAGTAGGGTTTTTTTTACTGGTAATGTATTCAATTAGGACTTACTTGACAATTATATACACCAACTGGTGGCCCACAGGCCAAATGCTGTCCGCACTCACTGAAAATATGGCCCAAACAGATTCCTGGATAAAAATTAAAGGGGAAAACCCTCAATGGTAGGTAGATATGTAATAGTAATGATTGAAATAAACATATTTATAAAAAGACATAATTGCATTTTACTATGCACTTGTTTTATTAATAACAATATGTCTAAATCTATATTTATAATGCTATGTTGTTTTGTGAAAGTGTGTTTTTCAACGTACATTGTTATTTGTTAGTATGAATGTTATTTATGTTTGGCATTAAATTTTGTGTCACAATTTTCAGGATTAAGTTAGAGATTTGAGGAACGCCAGAAAAGATAAGTGTTTTTGCAGTTTTTATAACAAATTCTTTTTTGGCCAAAAATAAATAAAATATTGCTTCAGTACAACTTTAGATTTTAATTCTCTTCACATGGCAGTATCATCAGTTCTTGAATATCTGTCATGAGCATAGCAGAGTTAGAAGAAAAACTTTTTAAACGAAGAGAAAACGCTGTAATTAAATTCCAGGGCATCCTTGACAGATTTTCAACCACTGTTGATGTCACCGTGTGAAGAAAATTAAACTCTATGTTCATACCGAAGCAATATTTGATTTATTTTGAACAAAACATTGTTTTGATATAAAAACTTCAAAGATACTGACCTTTTTTAACGTACTCTACATCCCCCCACTAAGCAAGAACATATGCACACTTGAATTTATATGATCAATATATTTATTTGTCCACGGGCTTGTGTTTACCGCAAGGGCTATTAAGAGACTAAAAGGGTCCCGTATCTTACCAACGATCCGGGCTATCAGCATATTTACACTAATTGGATTTAAGCATGAAGAAGGGAAAGTTAGAAATATTCCCGAATAGGTATGGAGGGAGAATAGGAAATTATTAGGAAAACAATCCCACCCTTAATAAATCCACCTGAGATTCGAACTCCTACCTATCCTGCGAGGTGGGTTAAGGAGCTGAGGATGAGAGTAGTGTATATAAAAATTATCCACATTGGTGTGAAGAAAGAAATGAAAAAAAAATCGTCAAAATCACGTATAGAAAACCATCCGCAATGGGCGTGACTGGGATTCAATGCGCAACCTCCCTGTTAACGGCAATTAATTACCATATTAGGTTTGGCCACCATTACAGGTAACCAAGGGGGGGAAAAGGCTATTTGCAAGAGTATTATTATTCCGACGTGTTTATTTATAACTCTCCCGCCTTCCCCCCTATTCACTCTTTCTCGTCTCTGTTTATGTTAGTGGCTGATTTCCCTAAAGACTTGATAAAATGTCAGCTTTGTTCCAATGTTGTTAAGCTTAGTTTGAACAAGACCTTGATACATATTGTGGCCAACTATGCATTTCCCTGACAACACACGGCTTGTAAGAGGTCGACTCAATCGATTTCCATTTAACTAATTCAGAAGCGCATCAGAGTTTTTGTTTCGAGGGAGGTTTACTTAAGAGCGAAATTGTTGATTGAAATGACATGGGTATTTGGTTAATTTAGTAAGAAAGAGGGGGCTTTGAGGTAGAGTTTGTATACAAGATGCCTATAATGTATATTTGTCGACCTTGGTGGTTTTGGGGTAATGAGTTCACCTCGATGGACGTGGGTTCAAACCCAGCCGATGTTGACGGATTTTTCTTGAGCGATAAAAATTCGTAGCACAACTTTCTTTGGACGGGAAGTAAGGTTCTATATCTATTGTGGCAAGTAAAATAAACTTGGAAGGTGCGTGAAAATAATTTTCCTGGCAAAATTGGTAGGCCCTTTCGCTTTTTATAATAGAAATTCAGTGTGGAAGACTATGGGTAATCACCGCATTTCCTGAACTTCACTATTTCATAGGATTTCTACCAGATGGCGCATGCAGCACTAACCCACCTCATGCTCAGCACAGGATGGATAGCACATCAAAACAGACTACAGGTTGTTGACTTGAAAAATTTAACAAGAAAAACACATGTTTTAGCGTTCTACATTGACAGCATTTTACTTTATTGCTACTATTTTTTCATAGAGATTGAGCTTATCTCTGAAAGGTGACAGTCGAGGATAACATTAATTTACATGCACAACAAACCCCCCGTTAGACCAAATCCCAGTACTCCGAAATTCCGGATTATCCGAACACACTTTTTGGAAAACAAGGAAAAATAATTAAGTCAAATGAAATAGGTTTTGTTGGTTAACAAGCTCAAAGTTAAAAAGATAATTGTAAGAAACAGTAATATATGATAATAAATGCTTAATATTTACACTTAATAGTTAAAGCAATGTGTTTTCCGTAACTAAAAATAATTACAGTACATATTACCTGTTATACATCAGTTAATTAAATGAAGATTTAAATGAACTCATTCAACTGTAATTTAAAATTCGTCAAAATACTGTCTCGCTGTATTCTCCCGGTTAGTTCGAAAAAGCTTCGCTCCCAATTAGTTCACATTAACGGAGTTCTAGTGTACATTCATGAGAATTGTTCTAGTAACTTTTGTTATTGTCAGGGTGACCTGGTGGTCTAGGGGTAAGGTGTCAGACTTCTGTGTTTGGGGTCCGGAGTTCAATTCTCGATATCGGCACAGATTTATCTGATTGCCAAACCCTTCCTTCACCTCTGACAAGACGTGTATTAACCACAACTTGTGAATGTGTGGAATTCCAGGTCTCCACCGTGGTTCGGATTCCACGTTGAACTGTAGGCCCTATATTTCGTCTAACAATCACCCTACCATTACACATTATCGTAAGTGCGTATAACCCGAACGGGTGGTAAGACGCAGTGCTAATAGTAATAATCAATAAAATGCATTCCCATATATTTATTTTGAACTAAATCTCAAAGGACTTTTTCAAAATTTTTTAGACTTTCTAAATTATTATGTCATAATTAAACTAACTTTAAATTAATTCATTTAAAAAATCAACACACTATTATTTATCACGTAGATTATTCTTCAAATACAGTTTTTTTTAATCAAAATCATTGGAGTTATCTTTAAAAAATCAAAATTTTTCGATATCAGTCATAATTAAACTACTATTAAATAACTTTTTTAAAGAAAAACAAATAAAGTTACTTGTAGCTTGGTTTAATAATATCATAGTTTCTGATCGTGTCCAAAACATTTTCAGATGTGTGATGCAACAAAGTGTTGTATTTGATAGGCTTATATGTTGTTTCTCAATTATGTTTTAAGGTGGTATAAATAACTGAATAATATTTTTTAAATTGTAAAATAATCTTTCACTTAAAGTGCTACTGCCTATATAAATAAAGCCAGGTCAATTTCTTAAATCAGAGCACATAATTTTGTCCCCTAAATAGTCTTTCACTCTACCGCTAAATCCCAATTTTAGTACATTTCTTCTAAACTATACCTTCCTCATTATAACACTGTTAGTTTAAATACGCGGCTAGCTCGGGTTGATAGTCAGACGTGTAGAACGGAATAATAATCAAATATATAAATAAATCCAAGACCTTATCTCAGTCGGTAGTGCATCCATCTACTGGGTTCGATTTCCTTCATGACAGAATAAAATGTACCTATCATGGGTGAAATTTGGAGCTTACACTTTTCCTAGTGATTAGCTAATGGCCTGGGGACTTGGTGTTGTGTCTTTTCTAGTAATATAATTAGTTTATAAGTCGTGTGCTGATATAATCAGTCGGTTCAAAAACGTTCACATTAAATACCCAAATTTAAAAGAAAACAAATATCAACATAAATAGACTTTTTATTATTATTAATATTAAGTTATTAGGAAGGAATTGGGAATGAAGTATTTTAGAGATAATCTACCTGCATTTGCGTGACAAAAAAGAGTGGAAAACCATTTGGGAAAAAAACAACCTTTAATGGATCCGACTTGGATTTGAATCCTGATCTTCCAGTCATCAGCAAGCCAGTCCAACACGAGAGTGACGCCTTAATCCATTCGGTCACTAAAGCGTTGTTTTTTTAAGAGAGCTTATTTATGTTCCGATCGGTTGACGGCGATCGTTTCGTTGGAGGTTGAAGGAGGGGGGGAGGGGAGGGAGGTTAGAGGGGTGGAGATGCTCTCTGCCGTGGCCCTACTTATCGATCTCTGCACGAGGCAAGGTCGGTCTCATTGCGTGGGTGTTAGGGGGTGCAAGGCGGTACCTACAGGTGCGGCCAACATCAAATGAAAACATCGCCACGTGGCTTTGGATTCGCGTCCATACGTTTACTGAACGGTCATTGATTTCAAATCGGATTCGAATAATCAACACTCAAAAGTTAATTTTACACTTTCTCATATTACAGAAAATCTTGTAATAGTGAAGATTTTCTACTTCAAAATTATGATAGATATTTTGGCTCTTTCTGTGCTTCTGTAACTATAAAAAGACGTGGTATTAGATTTCAGTCTGTCCGTTTGTCTCTTTGTTGGTTTGTACCTGGAGCAACAATCGATTAGTTTGATGAATTTCGTTCACACTTGATGTTTAAATGTTAAACGGCTATAACTAGAATTATTTTGATTTTAGTTCTGGTTCTAAAACTAAGTATAGTTTACCGATGACTGAATTTTAGAAAATTGTTAATTGATGAAAAATGACTCAAATAAATGTATGTAAGAATAATTTTTAATGATTTTTTGTTTTCGAAAATTGTAAATTCGTTCAAATTGCTTATTTGCGGATTGTTTTACTTGATAAATATGATACTTTTTTTTTCTAAAAACAATAATTAAAGCATATCTAATTTTTGAAAATTTGAATATTAAAAAATTACTCCAAATTTCTGTTTGAATCGTTAAATTTGATGACTCTTTCATGCAAGTAAGAAAAAGAAAATCCAAGTAAAGATTGTATAAGGGTGCTTTAATGATAACAGATTAAAGGAAATTTTGTTTCCACTATAATTTAGGTATTATTTAAAAACATTGTTATGAATGCATTGCACTAATAATTTATTGAAATATTGTGTTTAACACACATATTATTGACGAATTAATCTCTGGGGCGGATACGAGAAGTATAATCTAGAGGAATGAGGCAACATTAAAAGGGCGATTTGATAAGGAAACATGGTGACAGAAAGAATTGTAAAATAATTTTTTTTTGTTTAGACACATATAAAAAGTAAAAATTCGTCATAATCTCGAGGCCAAAAATGTCCACGACAACGCCATATTTATTACGTCTGAGAGAGGAGTATGAGGCGGTGTTAAGAGGGATAAGAGGGGCCAAAACCCCTCTATTAACTAATCCCATAACTAAGCCACTGCTGTAACCTATGTTAAAAATTGAACTTGATGTTTTATACACCTGTTGCTAATGGCACGAAAAAAAGTCCTTAAGGCGGGGTGCTGGTGAGAGCGAGTTTAGTGCATTAATTTTGGAGTTTTTACAGCACAAACATTTAATGGCCAAAATAAATCAAATATTTCTTCTATAGAATCATAGAGTTTAGTTTTCTGCACATGGTAATCTCAACAGTTGTTGAATATCTGTCATGAGCATGGCAGCATTTGGTGACAAACTTTTTAAATAAAGAGAAAAGTTTGTCACCAAATGCCGCCATGCTCATGACAGATATTCAACAACTGTTGAGATTAGTATGTGCAGAAAACAAAACTATATGATTCTATAGAAGAAATATTTGATTTATTTTGGCCAAAATATGTTTGTGCTATAAAAACTGCAAGAATACTGCCCTAAACTCACGCTCACTAGCACTCCACCTTAAAGCGAATTTTTTTTTAAATATCACAAAATAAAAAGGATCGATCTATTGATATATCTATACAGTCCAATCCAGAGAGGAAGACACTTTTCGATAGCTACAGACATCAATAAAACAATCTTATTTATTCATATTTAAAGCTATGTTATCTTCAGCTATTACTTTTAATAGATAATTTAAATGCCTGTAAAATAGAACTAATAACATTAGTAAAACTTTATTAAAGTTGATAACATTTTTTAACCATCTTGTTTTTTTTTATCTATCATAAACCTACTGTACTATACTAGTACCTAATGTCTATTCCATAAAAGACCATCCAATATTAAATACAGATATGGCTATTAAACGATACATAAAAGGAGGTATTAATAATATTTCATTTGTTAATTTAAGTTTTAGTTTCTTTAAATTTGATTTTAAGTAACAAATGAAACAAATAATACGGTATACCGCATATAGTTTCGCTCTATTTTATCTTAAAAACTAGTAGGATTTATGTGACGAAATAATAAACATTGTTGCGGGAACAATACACCAACATAGCCTAAATGAAATAATATACACTGTTACAGAAACGCAAAAAAAAAATATCCTTTTATCAAAGAGCATAACAATCGAATAGAATTTTCTGTTGTCGAGTATTCCTACAACTTTATTTATGATGGATATCTATCTAGCTGCAAAATTTCAGCTTCCTAGGTATTCTGGGTTTCAAGATTTTTTATTTTATTTTTTTTAAAGTTTTTTCCTCCTCTCTCACCAATTTTGGGACTCATATGTCATTTTCAGTCAGCGTGTATTCCTGCACTCCTTTGGGTTAGGGGATGTCAGCTTCCTTTGCCTTCTGGGCTTCGATATTCTTTCGACCTTTATTTTTTGGAAAAAAAACAAAACAATTTCGGGGGCCCCCATGGGAATTGTAATCCACCAAAGGTTTTTCAATCCGTTTTAGGAGTTACATGTCATCAAATTTAAGTTTCCTAAATTATTTGGGCTGTGAGATTTTTTCATCTTTTTTTTTTTTGACAAAACCCTCATTTTGTGACCCCCATTGGAATTTTCAGTTATCAAATATTACTAGGTGTATGTAGCGGCATAATTTCAATGAGTCTTTCACTAACGTTTATCAATGTGAATTGTAAAAGCTGAACACAATTGGACGCAGGCAACGGCCAAACTCGCCAAGATCGGGGGTTGAATCCCAGTCGGGTGTACTGAGGGTATTTTTACTAGATTATTTCCCACTATTCCCCCATAAAAATGTGGGTACATGGTATATAAAGTATATATTTCTCATTCCTACTCAATTAGTATAGTAATGGAGACAGCCCAAACGGGCAGTAAGACATGGTACGCAAATCAATATATACATATACATTTATACATATATAACAATTTTTTAAGCATATTTGCGGAGCTATGAGATTAGCCTTGATGAAAAAGTGCGATAGATTTAGCCTTGTTCTAATAAAATTAATTCAGTAATTTCTACTTTCTCGTTATCTTATAGGTAGAGAAAGTATTGTATCGTCAAAAAAATTGAACTCGATATTTTGATGAATCTCGACGTTTCATGACCCCCCGAATCCGGAAAATAGTTTTTTTGAATTTCCGTCTGTCTGTATATCTGTACCTCCAAATGGAGCCTAAGCTATTTACCGATAGGGTTAAGATTTGGTATTTAGGGTTTTCATAGGGTTGCCCCGAGGGATTTTTGGAACTGGATATCTAATCCTAAAATTAAACGTAGTTTACTGAAGGGAAAAAAAGAGATAAAGCTGATTTACTAAAAATCAGCTCTAACGATTTTGATTAAATTTCATTTAAAAACATTAATAAATATTACAAACAAAATGACTGCTCTCAATTTTCGGCAAAATTACTTTGAGGGCTCCGGTCTCATGGGTAAATCATTATTTTTATCATATCTCCGTAACTCTTTGAAATATGAAATTACCTATCATTGCAAATATGTAGATCTATTCATAAAACAAATATTTTATTCGAAGCATATTTTTATAAAACCAATAACTTTCAAGCTATATGCAAGTATATGTGTATACATTTCTTAACTTTTCTAACACTAAAGGTAAAGTATTACGACCGTAAAAAAATCTAGCGTTAAACTTTGAACCTTAAAAAGTAGTGTTTGCAATGCCGCCTATTTGTGTGTCTGTTTAAACTTAAAATTAAGAGTAGTTTGATAAAGGGCGAAAAGAGAAAAAAATCGATTTTATTAAAATCGACTCTAACGATTTTGATTAAAATTCTTATTTAAGCGTTGATTAAGATTATATATAAAATGGCTGTTTTAATTTTCTCTTTAAAATGAGCTTAGGATACTTTACAGAAGCTGAAATTTCCGTATTTAAACATCAATTTGAGATACTAAATAGCTTATCATTGCAAAATTGTAGTATTATTAAAGATAAATAAACTTTTTTAAGGAATATATTTTATAAAACCAACCGTTTCTGAGATATTGGCAAATATATTAATACGATGTTGTGAACTTAACTACCTAAGTTTTAACGCAATAATTCCCCAATGCCATAGAGTAATTAAATATAAATAAGTTTCTCAAAAAGTTTGTTATTTTTCCTTAAATCTCTTAGGAGAAATGTTTGTACAACAATGATCTATCTTCATTTTAGACTCATAAGTCAATATTTACAATTTTTATTGGTCAAAATGATAATAAATGAGGAATTTATTATTATTATTATTAGCACCACGTCTTACTACCCGTTCGGGTTATACGCACTTACGCTAATGTGTAATGGTAGGGTGATAATGAGATGAAATGAAGGACCTACAGTTTAACGTGGAATCCAAACCACGGTGGAGGCCTGGCATTCCTCAGGAATTTAATAGTAATGCGATGACATGAAGATGTGCAACACCTAATAAAATGTCGACAACTTCAACCGGAAGTCGAAATTTTAATACGAAATGTTGACCCTTGTGGACTCATTTTTTTTATCGGTCCAAACATACAAATGAGGACATTATTTCTTTAAAAATAAAATTATACCATTTAAAACTGGGACTCAAAAAATGTTTTACATAAGTATAGTGCAATTTATGCTTGGGTTTGCTAGTGTATATTATTTCGTTTCACATATATTACGAGTTTTGAGTAAATATTTCCATTTTTAAACAATAGAGCGAGAAAGTCCTTGTGGAGTTCCGTATAAATTTATTTTATAGGTTAATAATAGATAATTTTAAGATATTTGAGAACTAGAAGCGAGTATTCCTCTTTACCTTGAGATAAGAAGTTTCCTTACTTTCATTTTCCTCTTTCTTATTGGCATGACGAAGGGTGGTTGTAGTTGAGGGGTGAAAGGGAATATAAGCATAAATTGAATAGAGAAGTTGTTCTAGAAAAAATACACATACCATTGTATTTTAAGCCGTGTAACCTGACAGTGAATGACACTTTTTCGCTGACCAAGGCGGCCACCTTAACAACCAGCGTTCAATCTCATGCACAGAAGCCAAAAATGTGTACACCCCTTTTATGGTTATCTATGGTTGTGACAAAGTCTATATTATACAAGTTTTAGTCCTTGATTTTTTCATTCAAAAGACCTTGATTTGATTAACGATGAGCTTACAACCTATACCTTGCGTGATTATTAGAAATTATTTTAAAACTGCGGCATTGGTAACAACCAACGGGAAACCTATTTTATATTTTTATTTTCAAAAAAAGTTGATAAAAATCCTCCTGGAAAAGTGAGTCATAAAACCTATTTCGTAACTAAGGTAAGGTACGAGTGTTTTGGAGTTCATTGGAAGTGCAGTCAAAGGTACTAATAACTCAACTTGTACTATGTGCTTATTTAAAATGTATAAACCAAAAATATAAAATTACAAGTATGTATAATGTGTGATACTTTAATTAGTAATTGNTGCTTATTTAAAATGTATAAACCAAAAATATAAAATTACAAGTATGTATAATGTGTGATACTTTAATTAGTAATTGAAAAAAAAAAAAATACCCGCTTTGGTGGCCACTTAGACTAAGTAGTGTCAGACTGATCTACAGTCTATTTTTTATATAAAAGGCCTTATCTAACAGCTAAAATAGTTACTATGAATAATTAATTTAACGTATTCAAATGTCAAGTCATGTGATCTGTAGTTGCCATTTTTAATATTAACACAACACAAATAATGTAGTAGATTGTTGTAAATGTTGACCACAACAAATTATGTTTGTTTTTTATAAAAAGCTCTTCCTATGAAAATTGAAGTGTAGTTTGTTTTGCCACTGATGTTGAGGGCGTGGTTCAAATCCCGGCTGGAAGTAAAGAGTTTTTCTTTCCTAAATGGTTTTCAACAGTCTCTAAAAAAAAAATTCGGGTACATTTAATTTATAATGACACCTCCCACATTAACTTAGTTAAAATGCATATAGTCTGAATGGGTAGTAAGGTATGGCGGAGGAAAAGAAGTTAAAAATGGTATTTTATTGCCCAATTCTTGGACTAGATTTTTGCTAGCTCAGAACTTTATTGACAATAAGTCATATTATTACAGCTTTTATGCACACTAAGGCTGTGTTTATATCCATTCATAATTGGTAATTAATTGCAATTAGGGCATAGCGCATATTGTGTAAAGAATTGAAACACATTACCTTCAATGATGGTGTTCATAATTGAAACACAGTTCATAAAGTTGATTTAACGCATTATGCATGGACTTAAGCATAGACAAACCCGTTGACTAGAGATGTATCAACCAATGAGAATGCAAGGAGAGACTCTAGCCCAGTGATTCAACCTGAGTTCCGCGAGCCCATGTCCGGAGTTCCGCGAGAATTAGCAAAAGCGTGCGGAAAAAATAGTACAACTTGCCATTTTTTTTCTTTTTTTTAAAAATTAATAACAAGTTAAAATATTAAGGTTTGAACGTGACATATAAATAAAACAAAGACGCATTTTGAATGTTTAGCTTGGTTAGATATTTGTTTGATAGTTATTTAAGAAATGAGAGAGATTTAGGGTGCATTTTCTTAAAGATGGCTGACGTGTGCGCTCCACACTTCTATGTTTGTTTTCTTACTCGCGTCAATTGTCTGTGACCATTTCTCTTTGATAGTAATATTTGTTCATATCAATAAGTGAAAACCATGATGTTATTTTATTTGTTGCTTAATCATACTTAATATTTTGTTAATGTGATAGTGTTTGATTGACAATTTTAAAACTTTCTAACTACTACTTGCCATGGGAAAGATGTATGCAAACTGACGTATTATTATTTAGAGTCGTTGGGTTTATCATGGGATCGTTGTATTGGAATATGAACAGATGGCGATTTCTCATTGATTGGTTCAATAAAGGGATTTGTTATTCTTCTCAAAGAAAATAATCCAGACATTATAACGACCCATTGCTTTCTTCATAGAGAAGTTTTGGTTTCTAAAACGATTGGAGAAGATTTGAAACATGTTCTTGATACAGCTGTTAGTATAGCTAACTTTATTAAGAAGCGTCTTCTGCAGTCTCGCATGTTTACAAAAATTGGTGAAAACATGGGTAAAGAACACGTCACGTGACTTCTTCTACACACCAAAGTTAAATGGCTTTCAAGGGAAAAAGTGTTGACACACATATTCGAACTACGCGAGCAGCTCCAGATTTTCTTCAGAGGAAATATTAAAAGTTATTTTTCCAACTATCTTGAGGATGAATCGTGGTTCCTGAAACTAGCATACCTGGCAGATATTTATGAACACCTAAATAAGTTGAACACCAACATACAAAGTGCTAAGGAAAATATTTTGACGTGTACAGACAAACTTGTAGCATTCAAAAATAAAATCGGTGTTTGGAAAAAACATCTTTCTAAGGGGGATTTTGAAATTTTACCCTTATTTTTCTCATCTTCAGAGCATTACAACCGACAACCACCGTGAAACCATTATGCTTCTGATTTCCGGCCATATGTAATCTTTGACTGAAAACCTTGCCAAGTACTTCCCTTCTTTGCCATCAGAAGAGTATGATTGGGTCAGGAACCCTTTAAAAGATTCTCCAAGCATTTCAGAAAATTTACTCAGCCTGCAGGAAGAATAAAAATTGATTGAGCTGAAGTATGATCGCACAGTAAAACTTAAATTTAATGAACTGTCATTAGATATGTTTTGGATATCAGAGTAAACAAAGTTTCTTGCCATCTCCCAGAAAGTTATAAACATATTGCTACCGTTCTCAACATCGTACTTGGGTGAGCAAACATTTTCGTGTTTAATGAACGTAAAAACCAAACAGAGGATTAGACTGTTAGTGGAAGAAGAACTTTGTGTGTACCTATCAAAGATACGACCACAAATTAAGTTGTTTTGTTCAAAAAAGCAAGCCCAAGTTTCACATTAGATTAAATGACAGTAGAGATCATTGTTATTCTATTGAAACTTGTATTATTTTAAGTTGTGAATTAATAATAAAACAATAACATTTAACTTATTTTTTTAGTTAACGAGTTTATAAAAAAACATTCTAATAACACAAAACTATTTCAAATTACTCTTACATACAACAAGTTTGTTTATAACCAGTAAGCTAGATGTAAACTGAAAATGTTTGTAATTTTTTTTATTAACAGTAATATTAGTAAGCTAAATATTAATAGGCAGTAAATACTTGTATAATATTTTATTCAAAAGTATGATTTAATTATTATTTACTACTAACCCATTTTTTTTCATTTCTTTATTTAATTTAACCCTGTCGAATCTATTATATGTCAGCCAGTAAGGGGTTCCTTGAGATTTTTCAAAATATTTCAAGGGTTCCTTCAAACAAAAAAGGTTGGGAATCACTGCAGTCCAGCCAATTAAACACCAGTATACAAAGCAGATGTAAAATGTCTTCTATCCATGTTTGAAATGTCCCGTGGTATATTATTTGTTTATTACTAACTAAATGTATTTGTTTTAGAGTAAGATTGCAGATAAGATTGATTCTGTTATTGAGTATCTAGTAGGTTTAGCTACACTAATATTCATGACCATAATAAACTCAGGACCAAATTTAAATTCAATCCAAGATAAATTAGTAACTGTACAAAGAACTGTTTCTCAATGAAAAACAAACAAATTTAAAAGATTTTTTAATTCATGTTGTGTTTTTAACTTTATTGTATTTATATGAGAATTCGAGTAACTATCAGATTTGTAAACTATCCAAGTAACCTCCTAGGAAAAACCAAAACAATTGGCAATTTTAAAAAAACCGCACGTACGGAGATTACTTCAGTTAATAATACTAAAGAGAAAGAGAGACAGAAAGAAACAAAATGCGGTTGCGGTCAAGCCAATCGTGCTGGATAACATCCATTGTACAACCTTCTTGTACTAAGAGGGCAGAAAGGAGGAGAAGGTAGTAAAACACAGTTTATTATGAGCGTGCTCTGACCTAAATAAAGCTTTCACAAGATTGCTTGGAACAATGGTTTACTGCTGACGTTTTACTTCTTGATTATTTTCTTCCTTGACGTTTTAGGTCTTGATTATTTTCTTCGTAGAACCGTTGAATTATATGTATTATATATATAATACATATAATACATATACATATTATATATAAATATTATATATAATGTATATTATATATATCATATAATATATATCATATATATATATTATATAATATACATATATATATAATTTTACATATGAAGAGAAAGATGATTTCGACCGTGGTCAGGACAAATATATTTTTAGCCCATTATTTTTGATAGATTTTGGTTCAATGAGGATGTTTTTAAATCCAAAACTGTTGGGAAAGTGGGAACAAATGGGGCTTTAATCTCCACCTGTTTGGAAAGTAGGTAAATACAGTTTCTTAATCTCCATCTGTCAGGGAAATAGCTAAGGCCAGATGTTTCAAATTTAGCTCGTGGGAAAGCAAGCTAGGGTGTATTCAACTGGTAGAAAAGCAAATACTACTAAGTAGATGTTCATCGCCAGGATCTTTACTCTAAGCCCGATGGTGATCAGGCAGCTGCCAAACAGCCGCTTTTTCCCCATCTTGACCCAGGAGGCCCAACTTTCTCAATCCCTTTCTCTTGTTGCCAAGAGAAGGGATCCACCGGCCTGTGTCCGGGTGTCGTCACGTCTCAAGTGTTTTTTTTAAATCAACTAAGAAACCCGGGTTTAGAACATTATCATCGGTGAAATTGGGGTTTCTCTTCACATAAAGTTCGTTCACGGTAAGAGTTTACCTCTTAAAGGCCTTTTTCCATACCAGAAATCTATTATATAGTATGATATTGGTAGGAAAAAAGACCTTTCAGAGGTAAACTCTTCCCGTGCTAGAGAAGTTATGGCCGGATGATTAGATGTTATGTGTATTCTAGTGTTAATTTAGTTTATAAGTCATATACCGATTTAAGTCAGTTCAAAAAAGCCCACTAAATATTTCATTATTATTATCATTATTATTAGCACCGCGTCTTACTACCCATTCGGGCTATACGCACTTACGCTAATGTGTAATGCTAGGGTGACTGTGAGATGAAATGGAGGACCCACAGTTCAACGTGGAATACGAACCACGGCGGAGGCCTGGCATTCCCCACATTCAAAATATTTTATAATAATAATAATAATCCACACCAGTGGGCACGTGGACTAAATTTCAACCTCATCTAGTCCAATTCACCAATGATGGAGAGGTCAAGCTTAGAATTACATGTGTACTGAGAAATATTTATATGTATGAACTATCCCTCTCCCTATGTATATAAGCGGGCACATTTCCTATCTATTCTTTTTACTCATCCTAGCCTTTGGCGTAATTAACTCCGGAAAACCCGAACAAAGTGTAAGTAACACGCCGAAGAAAAATATAAGGTACTTAAATGTACGGGTAAGTTAATCTAGTACGAATTTCAAGCCTTTTAAAAGCATTAAAAACTTGATATTGGATAAAACGATAAAAAAAAAACAGGACTTAGATAAGATACTCCAGAGATGACGACGTTTGATTGCCAACTTAATCTGGCACAGAAATGGGACACGAACCCTCTTGATTCGTCTTGGGGGAAATCAGCGTTGCTCATGTTGCTTGACTGGCTCGTAACGACAAGTTCCCGAAGAAGAGATGAGGCCGGAAATAAGACAAACTTTCACACAGATGATGTCCCGTGACACTAGGACTGAAAGAAATATGCTATAGCGGCTACCATATTCATATTATATAGATCTACTATATATATATATTACATCAATTAGTATTTTCAGCCTGTGGGTAAGTTTTTTTATTCAAGCCATATATTTTACACTACCGTCTTGATAGGGCTGTTGTAGCTTCATATGCCTATTAACTTAAGACTAGGACAGGCACAACATCCAGTCCCCAGCTGTTATTTATAAATGTGAAAGGGTAAACCCATATATTCATCAATATATTATTAATACGAAGCAGTGAACTCGACTCTGAATCGACTCCTGCACGTGAATAGCAAGTAAAACATTCGAAACAAGAACAGACAAATGAGTGGAAAGTGTTCAACAGCAGGTGTCCCATTAAATACATTTAGGTAAGTTATTATTATTACTATTATTATTAGCACCTCGTCTTACTAACCGTTAGGGTTATACGTACTTACGCTAATGCGTAATGGTAGGGTGATTGTGAGATGAAATGAAGGACCTACAGTTTAACGTGGAATCCTAACCACGGTGGAGGCCTGGCATTCCCCACATTCACAAGATGTCTTGTCAGAGGTGAAGGGAGGGTTTGGTAATCAGATAAGTTTGTGCCGGGACCGAGGATTGAACCCCGGCCGCCAGCACAGAAGTCTGACACCTTACCCTTAGACCACCAGGTCACCCTTTTTGGTAAGTTAATTTCTTTTTTTTCTTATTCGTTTGTTATTATATTCAGTAAATAAAGCCCACTATTTTCGAATAAATCTTAATCATTAATATGTTAGTAAAAACTAGAGGACCATGAAAATATTCTAAGATGTTCAGGGGGTCGCGAGTAATAAAAGGTTAAGAACAACCGCTCTATGGTATTAAGAACTTGAAAATTCATTGCTGCCCTTATAAAAGCACACAACCTATCCCTATCTTGAGATATAGCTATCCAGTCCACCTCATTACATCATATCTCTTTCAGGTAAACTCTAATGATATTCTCCCATGTGCGTCTAGGTCTTCCCATTGGGTTTGCCATTCATTATCCTGAAAAAGGTTCTAGATTCCATTTAAGAAGTAAAAAGTTCAGCAATAAAAAACCAACAAAATATAAAAAGTAGTGTACATAAAATAGTTTAAATATAATTGTAAAAGTGACACCAAGATAAGGAAATTGCAATCAAAACCTTTGTCTTAACGTGCGAATGCCCTCTCGCCGTTTGATGAATCTGTGTTTCATTTATAGATTGACAAGGATGAGTCCAAATTAAATACCCATTGAATTAGCTTTTTGTTTCGTGTTAACAAATATATATCTCTAATTTAAAACGTGTTTTTGTGCTATCACCGGATATATCCACACCTCACCATTGACCGTGGAGAATAAAAAAAAGAGGACATCACAAAGAGTGGTTTTATCCCAATCAGCATTGACCCATATGGGTTTTCCCGAGTTCCCTCGAGGTTGACCTGGCTTTCTGTGAAGTCCATTGACCCAGCCCTAGATATTCCCAACACCCTGGATTGTCTCATCTCGCGTCGCATCGAGCGCCGTCGCCATGGCAACAACGAGAAGATAGATGGAAATATACTGTAACTTCCCTCTTTCATTGGTCCCTATTTAGTTTCCACTCCCGCTATAACCTAACCTACTAGATATGGTAGGAGAGGTGGTAAGTGATAGCTATCTGAAGGTCCTTTATAGCAAACTTTGGCTGAAAGTAACTAATTCCAACCTATTTGGAAATTATTAGCGATAATAATACAATAATATTAGGAAGAAATAGTATTCAAATATTGGATGACTTGAAGGAAAGAAGAACAGTCTAGGAATTGAATGAGGAGACATAAGACAGGATGTATTGGCGGTCTAAGTTCACTGACAAAAGAAATAAACCTTTAGTAAGACATAAAACCTAACAATAATAGTATTACTAAGAAAATAATAATTTCCAAATAGGTTGACATTAGTTACTTTCAGCCAACGTTTGCATTAAAGAACCTTCTGCTAACTATCACCACCTTTATCACCGTAAAGGGGGGTTTGCCTCTGTATTATTTTATTTTATTTCATTCTCAAGTCGAACTCCTTCCTTTTGTTCACTCGATATTACGTATATCTATCGGGACAAGTTCAATTCCTTGCATGGTCTAAGCAATCATCTGGTAAAATATTGGTGCTTCCCCTTTCAAAATTATGGGTTAGTGGCTAGGGGATTTGTGTCTCTCCCCCCCCCCCCCC
>CABEEJ010001812.1:12960-25125 GCA_901482245.1 Timema douglasi | reverse complement strand
GCCCCCCCCCCCCTTCTCATCCCCCAACAGTGCTCGGTAGATCACACAGCTGCGTGAACTTCCGGCAAGCAGACGCCTCCGTATCGACGCGTCGCGGCGGTTCACAGTTGCAAAGTCAAGGGGTTGGTCACTTCATACGGGTTCGTTTCGGAACTTTCTCCAGGGGAAAAAAAAGGCCTACAACTATCGGACGTATTTATCTAGTTCGTGACAGTTCTTAACTTTATTTTTATTATTCTTTTTAAAAATCCTCTTCCTTGCTTGTAAATGTATTTAGTAATTTATTTATTTCTCAGTTGATGTTTGAATACTGTTCCAACTGACACAGCCATTCATAAACCTTCTCACTAAACCAAGGAACCATTCATACAAACCGACAAACCATTTAGCACTAGAAAAAGAGTTTTTGTTTTGGATTAAAAAATTAAACTATTAATCCAATGAGTTTGAATACCTTTGCAAAACTAAAATAAATCTCAAGAGATTTTAAGGCGTGTTTATATCTACCTAAATTATGCAACACACACACACACACCCATATATATATGGGTGTGTGTGTTGCATAATTTTGGTAGATATATAAACACACACATATATATATACATATATACATATATATATATATATATATATAGAGAGAGAGAGAGAGAGAGAGACCAGGGTAGTTTCTTAAAAGATATTTGGTATGTAAAACAATATAAATAGGAGCAACGGAGTGCAGATTATTTATCTATCTAGCCAGCCATTTATTTATTTATAGATAGATTTATATATCTATTTGTCTGGATGTAC
Organism: Timema douglasi; assembly: GCA_901482245.1. NCBI lineage: Eukaryota > Metazoa > Arthropoda > Insecta > Phasmatodea > Timematidae > Timema > Timema douglasi. The sequence goes on along the minus strand of CABEEJ010001812.1, from coordinate 24,333 downwards.
TTCTATGTATCTCTTTGTTTTTCTTTCTATTTATCTCTCTAATATTCCATTCATGAATCTATTTTTTGATATTTATTCACCCGTTCATTTATAGACATACATGTTTAACAACCTATCAATATCTTTATACATCCATCAAAACGGAGCATGACATTTATTTTAAAGCGAGGCGATGCTAAAAAAAAGTTATAAATGGGCTGGACGCGGTTGAACACAATTTGCTATGAACACAGTTTGCTATGCAGCAGATAATATTCGGAAACAGTATCTATCTCTTAAAACAAGCCATTTGTTTTTGACTCGCTCGTAGTTTTTTTTATAGTGCCTTCATAAAGTTTTATCTGGAATTATTTGTTGAAAAACAATTTTTGTTAAAGAAATGTTGAAACAATAGTGAATAACTAAATCATATTATGCTGAAACATAGTTCCCTGCATCTCCTAGCACTTTGTTCCTCCATAACGCGTACCTTTCTATGGTCTACATCACTTATCCCCCCCCCCCCATTTACGCCCCCTTTGATCCCTTTAACGTCTTCCACCCCCTTAACGCTCCCTCTCATCCCACAATCCCCCATTTGTCAACGTATATTAATGCCACTATGATTGTTTACTCATCTACTATAGTTTTGATAGCTTTAATAAACACCAAAAACGTATTTCCCTCTAAAGAATTTCACACGTCATATTATCATTTGAATCAGTGGTAATGGAACCTTTTTTGTCGGAGACGAGGAGGGGGGTGCGGTGGAAGGCAATGCCCTTTACACCAGAAGAAGTTAGTTTCCTCTATCAAAGAATTATTTTTTTAAATGAATGCCTTTGAGGTGGAAGTGTAGGGGACACGAGAGAAGGCAAATATTTTTGTTGTTTTTATAGATACACGTTTTTTTGGCCAACACAAATAAAATATTGCTTCGGTAGATATATATAGTTTGGTTTACTTCATATGATGGTCAGCGGCTGTTGAGTACCTACCATGAGCGTAGTGGAATTAGATAGTAAACTATTTAAATGAAACCGCCTCGGTGGTGTAGTTAGCTAACGCGCTTGTATCGTATTGAGCTAGACTGCTGAGCACGGGGAGATCGAGTTTCGTATCTCACTGGGGTGAGCTGGTGATGGTTTTACCTAAAGGGTTTTCCACTCTACCTCCACGCAAATGTGGATTCACTTTATCCATATTCAACATTCCCAAATCTTACTCCACTATCGTAATTAGTACTTAAGCGTATAATCCGAATGTATAGTAAGACGCGGTGCTAAGTATTATTATTATTTAAATGAAGAGAAACACTTATCATTAAATTCCAGGACATCCTTGACAGATATTCAAGAACAGTTGATATCATTATGTGACAAAAATTAAACAATGTTTGCAGTGTAGTAATATTTTATTTATTTTGGCCGAAAAGGTTTTTATATCAAAACTTTAAAAACACTTTTTTTCATGTCCCCTTCACCTACCTCTAAATATTTATTGAATGTTTTCTTTAATGGTAATAGAGGTTTTGGAATAAACAAAAACAACTTTATTTTACATTTTTGTCTGCTACTTGTCTTATTTTTTCATCTGGGCTATGTAAAACAACCACTTTGAAATGTATGGAGCTAATAAATATTAATAAAATGAAATGTCTCTCTCTCTCTCTCTCTCTCATGAGCATTGCATGACATCCAATTCACGCAGAGAGCTGACATTTTAAAAATTAATATCCCCTGTGCACAAACATGTTCACCTCGGGGCTAGAATTTTAAATTGTTAATTTGATTTTTTTTAAACTTATTAAAAACTGGGTTGGAAGAAATATTTTTTTTGTCTGTATGTTTGAAGTAAATAAAAGAATCGTCTTAGGTAGCCACGCAACGCATTGCATGGTTACCCTGGGAAACGCTGGGTACTTCTGCTAGTATAAGATAGATTCTTACTATACTCCATTCACGGTAGGAATTACTCTCTGAAAGGTCTTTTTTCCTACCAATATCCTACTATATAATAGATTTCTGGTAGAGAAAAAGGCCTTTCAGAAATCAATTTCTATCGTGAACAGACTTTACACATTCATAAACTATATTTCTTTTCACAAGTTACAGAAAGGGAGGGGAAAAGCCATCAATTCTTGAAAGCATTCAATTTGGGAACACGTGTCAAGTAATCCATATATCGCTTTTTACAACTAAAGCAAAATCTCACCAGTTATAATTTTAAAATATATATTATTCTATACGGCTTGGGCTATATCTTCTTCTTTTTTTTAATGTGGGGTCTACTTTTATTTTCATTTATCAAAATTTCGGAAGGAGAGAGAGTAAAATCCAAACGCAGGTAAATCTAATAATAGTCAGAGAGGGAGAGAACAAACTTATTTCCCGAGAGTGGGATTCCCCACTGTCTTCCCAGTTCCACCACCACTGACTAGAATATATTGAAAGTAAACGGAAATGTCTATTGTTAAGGTGGAATGGAAGGGGACGCGAGAAAAGGTCAATGTATTTGGAGCTTTGACAGTAAACAACTTTTTTTTGCGGCAAAATAAATCAAATTTTATTCAAGTAGAAACATAGAATTTAATTGTCTACACATCCCAATAGTTTTTGAATATTCTTCATGATTGTATTAGAATTTTACGATATTTTTTAAAATTAAATAGAAAGTGCTTTAATACAATTCTAGGACACCCTTGGGATATATTCAAGGACTGATGTTATTCATATTTGAAGAAATTAAATTCTATATGTCTACTGAATATCTAATTTATTTATTTTGCCTAATTTATTTTTTGCCATAAAAACTGAAAAAGCACTGCCCTTAACTCGCATTTCTTACGCTCTCATCTTTATATAAAACCCTAGCGAAGCTTGGGGAGGGGATAGAGATGAATCATCTTCATATTACCCCTTCTGAGGGTAGCATGACACCCTCCTAGTTAAGTATTTTCGAGATGTAGTTTCGTTACCTCATATTGAGTACAAAAATTAGGAAGAACATTTTCAAAAATATATTATCATTAAACTATCCTTCAGTAAGTTTTCCTCATAAAAGCTTGTTAGTCAAAATAATCATTCTTTGTATATACATTTTAAACAAATAGGTTAAAATATTTTTAACAAATTTTCAATTTTCATTAGTAAGTTATTTGTAAACCACTATAAAATTATTTATATTTATCACGAAAAAAGTGTTCCCAGATAACTATTATTAACTCAATATTCAAGGCAAATTTCGAAAAATTTCAAACGTTCAATAATTTGTCATTAGTAAACTAATATTAAACTAATTTAGTTTAAAAAGAATAACATAAATTAAAGTTTATTAAGTGAAATAGTCCCCCCCCCCTCCCCGATATAAATTTTGAATAAAATCTTTAGAGCAATTTAAAAGAGGTCAAATTTTACAAAAACCATTCATCATTAAGTTACTGTAAAATGAATGTATTTTATAATTTATATATAAAAAGTTTTATCGTGTCTTACTACCTGTTAAGGTTATACGTGTATTTGATAAGTACTCCATTATGTAGGGATGAAGAAGGAAGCATTTTATATGTAATATACCCACATTTGCTTAAAGTGAGAGTGAGAAACCATTTAGGAAAAGGCTACACTCAATCAACCTGACCAGGATTCAAATCCCGACCTCCCCATCTTCAGCACGCCAGTAAAAAATGAAAGTGATGTCTTAGACCATTTGGCCTCTGAAGTGGGTACTCATTTATAGTCCAAACAAATCCAGTTAAGTAATTTTGAACAAAATCCTTACAGCAATTTATTTTTAAAATATTCATATTAAAAAAAAGCTATCAATAAACTACCCTTGAACAAATTTTCCTTAAAAAAATGGATAAAGGTTTTTATCATATCAAACACTCCTCATATATACATAAAAAATCAAAATCATTAGATCCGTTTTCAAAATATTACGAATTTTCAAACATCACTTCAGTAAAATACCCTTTAAATAATTTTTTCCCAAAATCAAGTATACAGTGCTATTTGGGAGGTCAACCACTCCTTAGATATCCATTTTAAACAAAATCGTTAGAGACATTTTCAAAATATTTCAAATTTTCAAAAACTTCCCATCACCCCTTCGTAATTTTTTGTCCAAAAACCAATGCTACAATGTTATTTGTCATGCCAAACAAATCCTAGATATCTATTTTAAAAAAATTGTTGAAACCATTTTCTAATAATTTGAAATTCAAAAAATTACAAACCAATAAAATACCTTTAATTTGAAATCTAGAGATAATTCTAAAACTCCTCAGGTATAGCCTTATAAAATCTAAATATAAATTTTGAACAAAATCCATTAGCCGTCTTGGATTGTTGGCCAGTGTCAGACAGACATAGGGGTCGCCATAATTGTAAAATCAACTTTATTTATTGCATCGGATTCACATAAAACATAAAGATCCATCACCATAATCTCGATATTGATTATTTCCGGGATTATAAGACTTAATGGGAAAGTAAAAACAGAGAACTTGATTAAAAAATAATGTATTTATTGTTAGCAATTTTCATGTTTATTTTTGACGAGTAAATATTTGTTAATCTATGACAAACATTACAATGCTATTACATATTCCAGGTACTCGGACTATAAGTTATTAACTTACATCCAGTTTCATCATCGTCGACTAGCGATTATTAACAACATATTTAATATCAAGTAGTCATAGTTCATTTATATATTTTTTACTTAGAGTAATACATTAATCTAGGACTAATCTTAATATTTTCTAAAAAAAATAACAATAATTTCACAAGAAAATTACAAAAATCACGCTCAAAACAAACGAAACCAATGGGTTTAATCCAATTAATTGGGACTAGGAGGTTAGCTTAGGATAAATATAGCTGCATTAGCGTAAATAAACCATCTCCAATGCACCCGACTGAGATTCAAACCTCTACCTCTGCGTCACCAGCAAATCATTCTACTGTAGGCCCGACACCTTAAAACTGTGTGACCACCGGTGCTAGTGGAAAAATCAACAAACGAACGTGCTTGTGTGAGTTTTTAATCAAACTATATTGAAATATTTCGTAAAAAACTTAGATCTATTTTAAAATCATCACTCTCCATTAGTTCAAAATAAAATGTAATACTCAAGCTTTCGACAGAGATTCCTGGAGATCTACAAACCGATATTAATAATTATTATTATAAAGATTACTCATATATTGAGGACGTGACCAAAAATTTCAAAAATATTCAAAAGGGAAGCTGCCATTACAGAAAATTATTTATTTCAACCAAATTTACTCCAATGCCACCAATCCAATTTTAACTAGTTTTTTTAAATAAAAATATTTAACAATTATAGAGGATAGTCATATAAGAGTTTACAAATTTTCAGTAGCGAAGATACCTGCTCCGGTGGCCACATGGTCTAAGAAGCTACTCATGCAATAGACTAGACCATATCGGGTGTACTGAGGGTGATTTTTAATAAAGGGTTTCCTACTATCTCTCCACGCAAATGCGGGTATATCTCCTCTAAATTCACTTTCTTCATCCTTAAACCATTTGCGTAGTTAATACATAATTGTATAACCCAAATGGGTAGTAAGACGTGATATTAAAAAAACTAGTACCGTACACAATTAAAGAAAACAATTCGCCTCGTGAGTGCGAGCACATTTAATTTAAATTCTACCCTCCTCGTCCATACTCCATTAATTTAAATATGTGGACAGCCAGAATGGATGGTAAGATTTCGTGTCGTACAAAGTATGAATCGGTCTTCAATTCCTAATAGGTTTTTTTTTTTCAAAAGAGAAGTGAGAATTGTTCTTCGGCTAAGTTGACAAATAGTTTGTTTTGTTATCGGTTCAGTGTTTTAACAGCAGCAACCTTCAAGGGAACAGGAAGTGTTCGCTTCATAATCTACACCCCCCGCCCCCTTCCTTTACAGACTCTAGTCCCTGACTCTTGAGAACACAACACACAGAGTCAATACAGCTACCGGTATCAAGCGTCTCCGTAAAGGAGCGGTCATAGTTTTTTTCATGATAAGAGAGTCTAAGGTACATCTCGATTTGTTTGTCAGTTGAAGCTAGGGTAAATATGTTCGGAGCTAATAATTTTTCTTTCGATAGTGACCAATTCTAGTTTTATAGTATTTAAACGTACTACAGTATATAATAATAAACACAAATCTATTTACTAAAGTGGTTCAAGGGTGAGTGCAATCTTTGTTTTTAAAGTGGGGTGGAAATGAGCGTAAGTTAAGATATGTAATTACGCAGTTTATAAAACTTATTTGGCTAAAATAAATAAAATACTGCTTCATTAGATACGTTTAGTTTGTTAGAAATTGTAATAATATCAATAGTTCTTGAATATATGACATAACCATAGTACATTGTAACGGGTAGTAAGACACGAGTATTTATTAGTTAAAGGCGATCTCTACGCTCCACTTTTCATGGGAAGAAACTTCTCTGACATTTTTAGGAAAGCTACTAGATATTCTTTCACTTATTCATACGTCAACCTATGTGAGCTGTAGCTGTCATTTTTGCTAGATATTATCAAAACTTATAAAATAACATTAATATCATAACATGTTATTAATGTTGACCGACAAAATTTGTTTGTATTTTATAAAACCACCTCTGTGGTCTAGTGGTCAAAATTCCTAGCTTCTGATACAGAAGTTCCAGGTTTGATATCCGGTGCTTCCAGATTTTTCTGTTAAACAGTGGGTCTGGAACGGGGTCAAACGCAGTTTTGGTGAACAAATGAGGAGCTACAGTACTTGAATAAAGTGATGTAGCAGCTCCGGTTTAGAAAACAGAAATTAATGGCCGGAGAGTTCGTTGTGATGATGTTATGTCTAAATGATAACCTCTGTGACTAAATGTTGGCACTATCTTTGTCAACATACGGTGGCCGCTTGGTCAGTGTAGCTCGCTTGTGGGGTGATTCCATTTACTATAGATTTTTTTTCCTGAAGGCCCTTTCTACAAAAATACTTCTGTATATGTAAAAAAGGGGGAATAGTCACGATGCTGAAGGAATATCTTCTTGAGAAGCTAGGATATATATTTTAAGACGTTTGGTTAGCACCACTTCTTACTACCTGTTCAGGTTATACGCATATGTATTAATTACACTAACAAGTTAGGGGTAAGGAAGGTTGAATTTAGAATAAATGTACCCGCATTCGCCTGAAGGTAGAGGGAAAAACTGTTTAGGGGTAACCAACCTCAGTACACCCGTCCCGGATTCAAACTCATATACCTGTCATCGGCGGTCTGGTCTAACACTAGATTGACACCTTAGACCATGCGGCCTCCGGAGCAGGTCATTCGTTTCTTCTCGACATAAATTAGGCCCTTTACGTCACATCGTTGACTTTGAAGTAAATTTTCTTTACGTGATTTTATGATTGATGGTTTGACCTCGGCGGTCTAGGGGTAAAGTGCTCACCTCACGATTAAATGTTTATGGGTTCAAATCGGGTTGAGGTCAACGGTTTTTATTGAGCGATAAACACCCGTAATACAACTTCCCTCGGGGAGGAAGTAGAGCCATCAGTTCCGTGTCGCATGTAAAATAATCCTGGAAGGTGTGTGAAAATATCTTTCCTGGTAAAATGGGTGGGCACTTTAGCGCTTGCTCATAGAAATTCAGTGTGGAAAGCAAAGGGGAGCCACCATACTTACTGAACTTCCTTGTTACATGAGATTTCTACCAGATGGTGAAGGAAGCACTAACCAGTAATAGGGTTGAGTGCACTCCTAGTTCCGGATGGATATAAATCACATCAAACCAAACTTTGGGTTTTTTACTTAAGAAGAATTATATGGATGGGTCTATCAATAAAGACTTTGAGAGTAAACGAACTGAAAATGTTGTATTTACTGTTATAATTGCAAACAACTCGAAAGGTTAGTAAGACACAGTGGAAATCAAGCCTAATAGTTTTGTTGTCTTCCTCTAAAATATAAAAAATGTTTAGATTCTTTGTCACGTATTTTATTATAGAGGACTTAACAGACACTTTATAAATGAACAGATTGTGTCCAGAACTAAAATTACAATCTAACTTAATGTACTAAGATCTTCTAATTTGGTTTGCAGGGGATGAAAGGCTGATAGTTTGAATTCCAGATTGATGAACCGTTTTTCCTCCCCTTAATGGTTTTCCATTCTCTCTTCACACAAATGCTGGTAGGTTTCTTATAATCTCTATCTTCCTCATCATTACACCATTAGAGTCCTTATTATTATTATTATTATTATTATTATTATTATTATTATTATTATTATTATTATTATTAGCACCGCATCTTACTACCCGTTCGGGTTATACGCACTTACGCTAATGTGTAATGGTAGGGTGATTTTGAGATGAAATGGAGGACCTACAGTTTAACGTGGAATCCGAACCACGGTGGAGGCCTGGCATTCCCCACATTCACAAGATGTCTTGTCAGAGGTGAAGGAAGGGTTTGGTAATCAGATAAATCTGTGCCGGGACCGAGGATTGAACTCCGGCCACCAGCACAGAAGTCTGACACCTTACCCCTAGACCGCCAGGTCATCTAGAGTCCTAATTAAAATATAGATAGCCCAGAAGGATAGTAAGAGGAGGTGAGAAAAATACTTAACCAAAGGCAGTATGCCTAATACTATATTAGGATTTTGATAAGGATTCAACTCTGATAAAACACGTTTCGGTCGCCGCAAAGTCAGTCTTACGCACTACTCTTGTGTTGAACTAGACTGCCGATGGGTGGGAGATCAAGGTTAGAATCTATGTCGAGTATACTGAGTTTTTTTTTCTAAAATTATTTTCTACTCTCCTCCCCTCAAATGCGGGTATACGTCCTCTAAATATAACCTTCCTAAGCCCTAAGCACATTATCGTAGTTACGAATTAGTACAGTAGCCCCATGGCTTCTTTGGTGCTGACTGACAGCTTTGAAACGTTACCAGACCAAATCATGTATACCTACGCCGGACCAAATGATCTGTAAAAACATGTGTTTAGCAGCTGTCACTTCTGACGGTCAAACTTTAGGTATATGCCTAAATGTTGACTCTCAGAAGTCAGCTGTGAGCTGTCAGTCAGCACCAAAGAAGTCATGGGGCTACTGTACATACGCGTACAGCCCGAACGGGTGGTAAGACGTGGTGCTAAAAATCGAACAAGTTTTTTTTGCTGTCAACATTGATAACATTTTACTAGGTATATTTTATTGGCATTATTTTATAGTTGTTAATATAAATCATCAAAAGTGAGAGCTACAAATTACACGAGCAGATGTATAGTATGATTTTAGTAGGAAGAACAGTATCTGTTAGCTTCTAGACTTAATAAAACAGTTTTAATATATTCCTACATAAGTCATGTGATCTGTAACTGTCCCTTTTAATAGATATTATCAATACCTATAACATAGCACAAACAATATACAGGATGCTCCACTCCTGAATGCTTCTCTTTAGCTTACATTAATTACTTCTGTTTTAAGAAAAAATCAGGGGCAGAGAGCAAGCGATTACCCTATATAGTAAAATGTTATCAATTCTGGCCCCAAAGAAATATTTTTGCATTTTTTAAATTCTTCTTACAACCAAACTCAAGGTATATAAATACAGGATGATTCACTCTTTAGTGGTCTTATACTTTTGTCGATATAATATCTATTTATTTCTAGCTCATCAAGAAAATGTATACACACATACCTTGAAACGTAGGAAACAAGATATGCTCACAGCTTATGCTCAAAATTGTACTCTACGACAATAACACACTTTTCCATTCAATCCTCTAGAGTTTGGAAGACTCCTCAGTCCTCTGTGGTGGCTTCGATGTCTTGGCGTGTTTCTACTTTTTTGGTCTTCGATTGTGTGGAGTTTTGTTCATTTCTGTACTCTCATCCCTATAACAACGCCTACAGAAAGAAGTCAGGTAGTGTTAGTTCTGTAAGTCTTAGTAGTTCAAAGATTTTTTGTGACTGCTCACTCTCTAACAAATATTTCAATTTATCTTATGTTGACATCTGAGTCGTGACTTGTTGCACCATCTTGTTGGAAATATCCATCAGTTATGCTATGCATACGTAATAAGGCAAAGTCACACGAGCTATAAATAAACAGCGATTGTATTTACAATAGTTTGGGACTTCTTGCAAGAGAATCACCCTGTGTATGAACGTTGTCTTAGTAACATAAAAAAAAATAGGACTGCGTCTTATTATACCTCCTCAAGTCATACGCATATATACTAATTAAACTAATCAGTTAGGGATGTGGAAGTTTGAACTCAGAAGATACCCACATTTTCGTGGAGGGAGAGGGGAAAATAATTTTGGAATAACCACTCACAGTACACCCGACTGGGATTAAAGCCCCGATATAGTCTACCACGAGAGTGATGCCTTAGATCATGCGGCCAGCAAAGAAGGTTTTCAGTAACTTTAACAGATGTCAAAATTTATTTCCTATAATATCAGACTGGACAGACCCTATTCTAGCGCCGATGTATTTACTAACTGTATATCAGGTTGAATCCGTAAACAAATGGTAAATCTCTTCGTCAACACCATCTGGAATCGAATAGGCGTTCTTTGGATATATAATTGATCATTAATACAACTTAATTGCTATGGTGGATAGAAAACTCGTCGTAAAAAAACTAATAGGTGCAGGGGTAGGTCAATTTGTCATTCAGATCGTCGTCCATATTGTGTGGAATGATTTAGAAGTGAAGGTAAACTTTATATAAAGAAGGACTTTAGTTTTGGTTGCAGCAGTATGCAATGTCAAATTTTCTTTCATATTATAGATAGAAAACTTATTATATCTACTCTTACTTATTCACATGTCAGGTCATTTTATCTACAGCTCTCACTTTATACGGTTGTAATAAGATATCTAAGAAATGTATATGTAAGAACTCGTATGGACGGAGTCAGCAATGAATGGATGCTGAGGGAGTGTGGTTTGAAATGGAATTCAATAGGTCAATGTGAAAGAGCCGTCTTATGATGGCTTGGGCATGTTGAGAGGATGAGTGTGGATCGAGGGACGAAGCAAAAACATGAAGGTAGAGTGTGTGGATAAAAAGGAGGTGGTGGGCCATGTTATACTTGGCTAAATGTTGTAGAAGAATGTGTGAAAGTGAGAAACATTAAGAGTTTTAAGAATAAAAGTTCATGTAGACTCGGTGTATGGATGTTGTTGAAACGAAGGGAGTATGCAAGGAAGGATAGGGAAGTTTGGAGAAAGTTAGTGAGGGTGGATAAGTACGGAGTTGTTTGCTGAGCTATATGGACAGTTTGTTGCCTATCCCGCAAGAGAACAGCGTGATTTTGTGTGTGTGTGTGTGTGGGGGGGGGGGGGGGGGGC
>CABEEJ010001812.1:0-12832 GCA_901482245.1 Timema douglasi | reverse complement strand
GGCAATTTAGTTAAATTGTATCAATGTCAGTCACAAAATACATGTTTGTATTTTATAAAAGGCCATTGCTATGAAAACTTTACTGTGAACTCGACACTACATCAGGATTTTTGTGAAGAATCTTCATAATCAATTAGGCTTGAAGTGACCAGTGGAATCGAAATTGCTGCGCAAACGGACTCAAACGATGTTGAAGACCACAGATGTACTACCTTCCACCAACTTCACTGATGTCCATTCCAGAAAACATTACAAAAAAGGTACCTCAAACATATTCAACAGCTAAAAGTCGTAACATAATATTATGTTAAATGGGTATGACCTTCAATGTTTAATCAGACCTGTAATACAACCTCTTGGATCTAGATCTTATAATTTTTATTCGGACTATTTAACTTGAACTTTCTAAGGACACGATTTAGAAACTAACTTAACCTAGTACATTATGACTAATATAAATGACCGGAAACTGATATAGAAATGTTTATTAATAATTGAATATTTATCGGTAACGATTCTAGAGAGAACATTCTTAGTGATTGCGAGATTGAATCAAATTTCAAAAATATCTCAAAATTTCAAAATTAAATAAAGGCTGTTATTAATTGTATTTTGCATTAAAAAATTCTTAAAACATTCAGTTTAAAATATTAAAATAAACATTCTTGAACTAAACGTTTCTCACTAGCCAAATAAAACCGTTAAACTAGGGATTCAATGATTTTAAAGAAGTATTTTTTTTAGGGTGGTCAGTTTTAAATCAGGATTGTCAGAAGAAGAAAAACCCACCAATTATTTGTTTATATTTTTTAACTTACACTTACCAGACACAAATTATCTCAATTTATATTTTGTACGAAATCGCCCATTATAAATTGTGTAATTAAGAACATTCAAAATATGTGTTCACATAAACTCTTTGTTATTAAGGATCAAATAGCCGAAGCTATTATATATGCTTTATAGTAAGGAATTCTCCATCTAGATATCATATTCTGAAAATTGAAAAATGACACCTGGACATGGGAATTGAACCCGGGACGGGCTTAATACGCCAACGATATTAGTTGTTATGGAATAAAACCTTTTATAAGACATACAAAATAAAATATATAATCCACCATTAAGTAAGGGTTTTCATATATATCTTAAAGTTGTTCAAACTAATACTATGGCAAAAGAAACAGCTATTATATATATTATTACTATTATTAGCACCGCGTCTTACTACCCGTTCTGGTTATACGCCCTCACGCATATGTGTAATGGTAAGGTATTGTGAGATGAAATGGAGGACTTACAGTTTAACGTGAGATCCGAACCACGGTGGAGACCTGACATTCCACACATTCACAAATTGTGATTAATACACGTCTTGTCAGAGGTGATGTAAGTGTTTGGCAATCAGATGGTATACATAAAAAGCATAACATGGTATACATAAAAAATATTTTATATTGTTTTGAACTACATGCCAAAAGGTTCTTTCAATGGCGATTTATCTATATTTGGGTTATCATCACCTGGTATTGCAACTACGTACAAAAAACACTTGCTTGCCTGTATTTGCATCATCCTTAAACTAAATACGTCCTTCACAAAAAAGTTGAACTTGATATTATAGGAGCGAGAAAGATTCAGTGGCGCCTCAATGCTCTCTACCACGTTAAAATCCCGTTAATGCTATCAAAAAATAAAGTAGATTTATTTATACCTTTTATCTCCTTCACGAAGTTGTTACTATCATAAAAAAAAACATGTGCTCCACAAAGTAAAAATAGAGTTGGCTTTTTTAACTGATGAATAAAACTACTAGTTTTTGCATTTATGAATCTAAATTAGTGCCTCTAAAAGAAAATAAATTAAATGAGAGCTCGTTTTTGTATTTAAAGTCGTAGCGAAGTCTGGTTTAATCACTACCACACACGGCATTCCTTTGTTTTACAGAAATTGTGTGGTGAGTTATTTAACACACTGTTATGTGAGATAATGGCTCTCTTCCTCCTTACAAAGTTGTCATTTCTCTGTGTGCCACCTCTTTACCGCACCTATTTCTCGGTGCTACTTTTTCACCACCATGCTTACCCCTTCAATGTAAGCTATACTACCTCTTTACCATTCTTTTCACTATCCATGCTACCTCTTGGCTAAATTTACCATTCTACGCGTTACCTCTTCAACACACCCTTACTATTTGTTCTACATTTTCACCATTCTCCATGATACCCCCATCAAAAACGCTTACCGCATATCCGTTCTATTTCTTAACCGCGCTAAACAATATTTCCTCGACGATCCGGATTTTTGATGTCCTAATTATCGATGCTCTACTGTACCTCTTAACTGTGCTTACCGTTTTCTGTACTACATTAATACCGGACCTACCATTATCCGTGCTAGCTCTTAACCGTGATTAACACTCTTAGCGCTAGCTCTTAACCACACTTACCTACGAGCTACCTCTTCAACCACTAGCTTACCATTATCTGTGCTACCTCTTCACGACCCTTACCTTTTCTTAAAACAAACTCTTCACTATTTTTACCATTCTCCTCCCTACATCTCAAGCCAGTACAAAGATAAGGAGAAGGGAGTGTTCATATATAAAAGTATACAAACTTTTATTGGCTAGAGGTATAGTACAATTTTCTAGCGGAATTCCCCTTGAAAAATTAGATTTCTACGCCCTTGCACGCATGGCTTATGCTTTATAAATCTAAATAATTAATATAACAAACGGCATGACTTGGTAAAACCTTTCAAGTAAAGTAAAGGGAAAACTAAAACTATGTAATGACACGTAATTAGAAAAGATCTATAAATGGAAAGCATTTACAGTAATTGGAAACGGTATTGCGACGAACTGGAATTTCTGGAAAGAACCGTGGGGGCTGTGAAAATAAAACATGGTGAAAAGGCTACACTCTGTGATAATATTATATGACTCGTCTATTGATTTAACAACTTAACTTAAAGGAGGTGAGCGTTTTAGTTCAATGTTTACAAAGTCTTGGTTTGAGTAACTAAACAAATAAATATGGGTATTCCTACCATTTAAAAGTTTTACGGGAATATTAGTACACTCACACGCTCCGGTGCTCTAAAGCAAGGGTGGGGAACCTTTTGATATTAGAAGGCCGCATTTCACATCACGGAATCCTTACAAGGCTACACACTATATGTACAATAAGTAAGGCCACGTGAAAATGGAGGGATGCGATTGAGCGAAAATTACCATACAGAGATGGAATCAAGTACTTTTTCCTTTGGTAGTTTTTAGATATGATATACAATGTTTATGAAAGGTGAAATAAAACGTGATCGTCTCGTTACACGAAATCCTCCTATAAAACGAAATAACACAGCTTTTACAACAACAAAAAAACTTTAAATAAACACGAAATTAAGAAGAAATTAAGCAGCAATTTTGACCCTACTGCAATTTGCTTAGTGTAAGCTAACTCTTTGGGATACAAAATTGCGAGATATACAGACAAACATGACAAAGAATTTTAAAGCAAATATATAAGGATTCAATAATAACGTTTAATTTTGTATACATTGTCTCAATATGTAAACAATATTTAAATACTCCAGATAGCATGCAATTTTGAATACAATTTGAAGAGTATAGAATATATAATTTATAAAAGATGCAGTGAAATAAATTACAAACTATTATATGAAAATGCCGCAGGCTACCCATCCCGGGTCTAAATCTTGAGTCACATGTTCATCGAAAATACAGAGCAACATCTGTTTGAGTGGTCCAGAAATTCACATATTAGCAAAAACTTATGTTGGCTCATAATACTTTGCAATGCCAACTAGAAAACAGCCGGTTTCCTTCATGTTCTTTTATCTACTGGATAAACAGATTTTAATATTGATATCACATTGCTTGTTTCCAAATTATTGTAACATATCGTGAAACAAATCCAAACAGAACAATAACTACACACGCATTTTTTACTAGTGTCTCTCTTTTTAGACGAATGCGCGCAAATTGAGTCGTTGGTTTGGAAATTTGAGTGAGTCCTCCACGATGATGTGTTGCGCAGAAAAAAGATAAAGCTGAGATTACTCACATCTTATATCTTAACACATTGCACACTGGCATGAAATCACGTGGTGAACTGTCAGATATAGGCCAAATTTATGAGATTTTGAATTTTTGCTGAGAGAATACTTTTTGAAATATCATACTTTTTGTGTGTGTTTATTATAGTAATTTATGATATTTCAGATTTTATATGGACATTATTTTGTTTTATAAAGGAAAATTAAAAAAAACCTTTGTGTGATAGTTTTTGTACATAAAACATTTTTATTTCAAATCTATTAGACAAAAAAAAACTAAAAAATAAAAGATTTATACACATTTTGTTACAAAAGCTAGAAATAATAATCTTCATGTTCTGAACAGGAATTATCTAATAATATCGATTTTATGTTGGAATTGTCAAGCAAAGTTGCTTTTGAGGAAGCCATTTTTATAATTACCACAGATGGTAGGAGATGATTGATGAAGTGTTTAGAAAAATAATATTATTTAGTTATACTATGTGAAGAGCTTCAACCTAGTATTTTTTTTACGAACTAATTTAATCTTAGGAAACATTTACAGAACAATATACCCGAGCGTATCTCGGGCCATTGCATACACAATCATTTAAAAGAGGGCCAGAGTGTAGCTCGGCCATGGTAACAATAGGTACTTACGCTAGCCCGAGGTAGCTCGCCTGTGGTGTTCAATGTGATTTAACACACCCATTCACCAGGAAACCAACACGAAGAATCCCTCCTTGTAAAGCCCCGGTAACCACTACCAATGACTACCGGAAAGCAGCAGGGAGGGAACGAGATCAAAAAATAATCACAAAGGTTTAAATGAAAAGACACAAACAAAACAGTATTGTTACAACCACACCACATTGATGAGTTAAGAAATTAATTCAGATTTCAAAACTAAAATAAGTCATTCTCAAACTGATTATATTACTCAAGAATATCAGCATAAAAGAACGTCAACAGGTACAAAATAAATACATAATTAAAGCTGAAATTATTTCAAGTCGCGCCACGTTGGCAATACCAATGAGGCTGAAACCTTATTATTGGTTCAGGATTAATCACGTGATACAGTATATGCTCTTCTCTTGTTTTTTTTTTTTTGCGAAGGTGGGAATAAACATTAAGGCGTCACTGTAGCTGATGACGGGGAACTCAGGGTTTGAATCCCAGTCGGGTGTACTGAGTGTGGTTTCCCCCTTCTTGCCCTCTTCCTCCACGCAAACGCAAGTACATTTCCTCTAAATTTAACCTTCCTCTTCCTTAAACCTTTAGTGTAATTAGTATATATGCGATCACCCAAAACTTGTGGTAAGACGTGGTGCTAATAAATAAAAAAAAATAGTACACACTATGTTGGTGTAAAGCTAGATTTGATTGAATCCCTAGCAACGGGAGTTTCGATCCAAGTTATCAATGACATAACTTCTTTGGTTATTCTGCGCAGATTCTTTGTAAGTCAAATACAAGTGTCATCACCGACTTAATCCAAGGAGTAAGGATGAGAAGGACATCTCAGAGAAAAGTCATCCTCATTAGCGTGGAGACACACACAGGTGTAAAATATCTCCTGGCGCATTCTATCAGGATCTGACAACCCTCTCTTCTCACCCCCTTTCCCATCTAACAAAACCAAGACATGATCAAGGGCGAATCCAGGATCTAAACTAATTTCAATTAATTTATAATAATTAAAAGACGACTTGTAAGAAAACCTCCACAACTTTGATTGGAAAATTTGTAATTTTAAAACACAAAAACATCAAACAAAAAGTCACTGTCACAATAAAAGTGTAATGTATGAAATGCATAGTACATGGGCCTAAAGTGTTTGAGTATTAATAGTAAACATATGTATTTTAGTACAAATACTTGGTCATCATAATAAAATTAGTAATCTAATTAGTGGAAAATTTTAATGTTAAATTACTTGCTTTTCTGTCCATTAAAGCTAAGTTGAAAAAGTTATTGGTTAGGTCATGTAGAATATAGGATAAAAGCGATGTTAGAATCAATCATTCTTTACAACATTAAGCTGTTCAATTAAATATTTTTGATTAATTTCTATGCAAGGAAGGGTGGGCGATCATCGCCCCCATCAGTCCCTGTATCCACCACTGGATATGGAGTGAGTCAAACGTCATAGAACACTAGACCACCCATCCCTAAAGTGTCAAGAAATTTTTATAATTAAGGACCAGTTCATTAACTCTCTCAAAAATATTCAACGGTACAAAATGGGTCAAAAGTTTAATCGGCCGTGAGTTAATATATTGGATATATATGATCCTTTGAAAATTAATGTCAAACAGAATTTATGGGGTGATACATTTAGGTAAAGCAAAAACAAAAAAGTTGTTTTGTACCGTAGTAAATACAAAATAGTGTCAATAGTAAAGTGTTTTGCTTACAAAGGGAAATATTATATAATTATGTGTATTAAATTTCCCCATATTAATAAATCTTTTTAAATGATGTTTGTAGTTTTGAATAATATGATAATGAGGTCCCGTCATATGTTTAAGTCTTTAATCACTTTATTATTTGTAAACACATGAGTTAAATAAATGCATTTGTAAAACTCAATATATTTACTCTTATTTAAAACATTTTACATTTTAATGTATATATAACTTAATTACACTATGTATTAAGGGCACTATGTTTACTGTAAAGGTAAATCCTTATTTTATTCGAGTAATCCATGACCTAAAACATTAAAACTTTTTCTGTAATAACTATGTTTCATGATTTAAAAATAATTATTATTTTTATGTGAGGACTTTCATTTATAATGAGTACTTACAAAGCCCATCCATGTCTTAACTTTTTGTATAAATATATAAAAAGTTTGTATTGCAATTTCCCGTCACCAGAATATCCTTCAATTTAAAAAAAAAGAATCGATAAGTTATTGAGGTGGTTTCCTTCTTAAATTAATTTTCACTNCTACACGCGAATTCGAATAGATTTTCTGTAAGTACCTACATTTCTCATCCCTACCCCATTAGTGTAAACTTTCTGATAGGCTCCAGCCTAGTAGTACAATGCAGCGCACACATTTTCCTTTCCTTCCATCAAGTCTTACTACCCACCCGGGATGTACACATTTATTATTATTATTATTATTATGAGCACCGCGTCTTACTACCCGTTCGGGTTATACGCTCTTACGTTAATGTGTAATGTTAGGGTAATTGTGAGATGAAAATGAAGGACCTACAGTTTAACGTGGAATCTGAACCACGGTGGAGTCCTGGCATTCCCCACATTCACAAGTTCTGATTAATACACGTCTTGTCAGAGGCGAAGGAAAGGTTTGGCAATCAGATAAATATGTGCCAGGACCGAGGATTGAACCCCGGACCTCAGCACAGACGTCCGACATCTTACCCCTAGACCACCAGGTCACCATGTACACATTTAATTAGGCTTACACTCTCGAGGTAGATATCGGGTAGTTAAACTTTAGGTGAAATATATTAGAATCTAATGGAGAGATAATAGGAAACTATTTAAATAAAATCATCCAAGGCCGACATTGTATTCAAACGATATACAAATCAAACTGAATACCCAAACATATATGTAGTTGGATATAAAAATTGTCATTTCAAACAGAACCTTTTTATTGGGATTCCGAAAGACTGATTTCTACATTTTCCTGCAGTAGTTTGTCAATGTTACTAGTTTTCCCTTCTCATTAATATTCATGGTTGCCTTTCAAACCCCCCCGCCACCCCCAACCCGCTTCGCTCCCCCCACCGGTTCGATATCACAATCCCTATAACAGGAAGTACTGCTCTGAGATCCAAGCGGGACGGGATGTTCAACTAGCTGGTTTAGCTGGTTGCGAGCTCTTTTGTGTGGTCACGTTCACAAAATTACTCTTGTTATTTTAAAATGGTAGGAGGAAGGCACTGGCAACGCAGCCTTCAATTTAACTTTAAATATTATTTATAGATATCATAAATCTTATGCAAAACATTCGATAGAAATGGGTCTGTGATTAAATTTTATAACATTCTGGTAAACATCTAAGTTAGTATCCAGTCATATATAGAGATATAAGTTTATAAGACAGCAGTTCTTAAACTTTCTAACTTACGTAACCCTTTAAACCTCTAAAGTTAATTAAAAGATTTGGAGCTTCAAAAAGATTTTGTTTAAGTGGATTATATCTATCGATATTCACCAACTTAAAATTTAAAGCTTTGAGAAATGTTATAAATTGATATTTACTAATCTTTTTTTAGCACCGCGTCTTACTACGCTTTCGGGTTATACGCTTATGTACTAATTACGCTAATGGTTTTAGGGATTAGGAAGGTTATATTTAGAGGAATTGTACCCACATTTTGCGTGAAGAGAGAGAGAGAGAGTGAAAAACCATTTTAGAAAAAACCCTCAGTGCACCCGGCTATCCTACTACGACAGTATTGTGTTAGATTATACGGCCACCAAAGCGGGTATATTTATTAATTAATTTTCATTTTGATTCTAAATACCTTGATAAATAATTAAAACCTATTATTTTTTAAACGTAACTTATTTTATTTTTTCATTTTTTTTAGTGAAAATAGTGGGGTGGCATTGTTTAACATTTTTGAAAATCTATTTAATATCTGGCTTAATAGAAGACTTCTGAAATTGCACGACTTCTGCATTCAATTCGATGTTATATTTGGTTTTGGTTGAAGTGTATTTCAAAAATACATTTCCAAAATTATTCTAAAATCCCAAGGAGCCCCTGGAAGAGGTTTGGAGGAGCACACGCTGCTATAAGGTATCTTCTCAATAATGCATATCACAGTGTGGGAACTAAAGAGCATAAGGCGTTAGATTCATAATGCATCCGATCACCGTTTATGAAGAGGTTTTCAGTTCGAATCTCTCTCTAGCGTACCGAGGTTGGTTTTTAAACCATTTTATGATTTACTCCCCACTTGAATGCAGGTGAAAATTTTCTATAATCATAATCATCTTTAAACTTGAGCGTACTATATAAAATAAAAAAAAAATTTTATCTCCATATTTCCGTATTAATCCCCCCCCCTCTCGTCCTCATAGATCAAGGTAAAGTCTGAGTAATCTAGAAAGTCCTTTTTTTGACAGTTATAAACTTTACTGAAACTATTATAAATTATTCATACATCAAGTCATATGGTCTACAATTATCTATCTAAATATATAATATAAATTCTAATGATATAAAAGTAAATAAAAATTAAAATCTGGAAATAGAATAGTATAAAATACAAATAGTAACTAAATGTTAACATTCTTTTTTACAACCCATTAATTATAACATTCATACATTCAGTTAAGTGCTAAGCGTATAACCCGAATGGGTAGTAAGACGCGGTGCTAAATAAATAAAATTATTAAAAGTTAAGTGTTAAATTACTGATCTGAAGCATGGTTGTTAAGTCTATCCTAAAATTATAATTGTTTCTGAACCACCAGGAAGCAGTATTAGAGCTCTAATACAAATGTTATTTGAAAAATTGAGAGAATATATTTTTTAAGAATTTCAATCTCTAACAGAAACGTTCTCGAATTCTTAAATATCGAATATCCTTAAGGATTCTAGAAATTCGAGGGTTCTATATCTTTTTAAAATGTAAAGTGGTTCCATTAGACAGTGATTCCCGGATTTCAAACTAACCGCATACCAAGGACGTGCCAAAAATGTTTTTTTAAATAACAAGGAATATTAAAAAAAATCTTTAATTAAAATTAGAATAGGAATACATATTTTACTTAGATTTATTGGATTTCCAATTTACATTTCTAGAATCTCAAGGCTACAGCTGAGTTATGACAATGCATAATTGACATCAGAGGCATTATTCGGTCCAGCTAGCTATTTATAAATCGACCACCTGTTTATTTTTGTATGTATTTTTAACACCTCGTGTTACTACCTGTTCAGGTCATACGCATATGTTCTTATTAACCTAATGAGCTAGGGATGAGGAAGATTGAATTTGGTAGAGGAAGAGTACCAACATTTGCATGAAGGGAGAGTGGAACACCAATTTGGATAACCATCCTCAATACTACCTAACAGGATTCAACCTCCGATATATCTGTTATAGTCAGTCTAGTCTAAGGTTGGGTACCTTTTGGTATTGGAAGGCCGTCTGTTGCCTTAAGGATACATCCTTAGGCCGCACACTTAATGAAAAGCAAATTTTATCAAGATACCTATGATAGTACACTAATCATGGATAAATGGACCGATAAGAACGGTTATTGTTTTTACACCATGCATTAAAAATAACGATCTTTGATTTTAATTAACTAAACTACACGACGTTGGAAAATGTAAAGTTTTTAGTTTGAAATGGCCACACACCGAACAACCCAGAAGGCTGCAAGTTCCCCATCCCTGGTCTGGTCTATTGCAAAAGTGACGCCTTAGACCATGCGGCCACCAAATATGGTATTTGTTTATTTATATATTTATAACAGTTCTTTGTTTCCGCAGTTCCAGTGGAGGCGACGGCGTTTTTGGGCGCCGTAGCGGCTTTCGTTGTCCTTCTATTGGTGTTCTTCCTCTACCTGAACAAGAAATGGTGTTTCTACAGCATAGGGGGTTTCCCCTGCTGTGATGAACCCCTCGGATCCAAGACCACCCGCTCCAAGGAGCTAGGTAAGAGCCTTTGACAACTTCTTAGCCTTTTTTCTTATTATCAGAGAGGGCCTTGCGAAACACTGAACATAGTTTTTGATATTGGAGTTTCAGAGGATTTGAAAATGTTTCAGATTTGAGATGACTTCTACTGGTTTTAAACCTAACATAATAATAGGGAAGAATTAGAAACAAGATTAGCTAGAAACAAAACTGGAAACTAAGAAGAATAAAAGAGTCTTAACCAATGTGTGACAATTTAATCTCTTTTGGGACGTCCTTGAATTTGATAATAGTTTTTGGGGAGGTGGTAATTATTTTATTATGTTTTATTACTAGGAAGAAGCGGTTTTGGGGGTCAGAATCCATCTTGTTTTTTTATCTATGTTTATAGTGAGAAAAAATCTAAAAAATTCAGTAAATAAATATATTAATTATAAAATTTAAATCAGATTGCGTTTACTTATGTGTTAGAACTAATTTTACTACAATTAAATTATTCTAAAATTTCTGATTAGTCGCTCGGTTACCAATTCTTATGTTTGAAAATAACTAAACTATTAAAATAATTTAATTTGCCAAATCGTGACAAAAATTACGCAATATTTATAGAGAGGTGTGGTGGTGACAGAAATATGGATTATTGAAGTTTACAAATATTAATATAAGTGTTGTAAGTTGTGAGTTAAGGGCAGTGTTTTTGCAGTTATTCTCATATCAAAACATATTGTTTTGGTAAATATAAATAAAATATTGCTACAATAGAAACACAGAGTTTATTTTTCTTCACATGGTGATATCAATATTGTTCTAGAACATCTATTAATGGTGTCCTAAAATTTTATCAAATATTCTTCTTTTAATTTGAAAAGTTTGTCAGCTTTGCTCAAGGCAGATTAAGAAAATGTTGATATCACTATATGAAGAAAATTAAATGCTATGTTTCTACTGAAGCAATACTTGGTATATTTTGGCATATATATATTGCTATAAAAACCGTGGAACCGCTGACAATAACTATAGATCCCGATACTCCCACCTTAAATATATGTTGAAAAATTACCCCTGCACCTACCTTCACGTGCA
Organism: Timema douglasi; assembly: GCA_901482245.1. Classification (NCBI taxonomy): domain Eukaryota; kingdom Metazoa; phylum Arthropoda; class Insecta; order Phasmatodea; family Timematidae; genus Timema; species Timema douglasi. Next base: position 1,038 of record CABEEJ010001812.1, on the reverse strand, counting down.
GGAGTAAAAAAAATCAATGAACCCACCCGGATTCAAACTCCGACTTCCACGTCACTGGACCACCAGACAAGAAGGGAGCTTTGTTTACTTTATCACAGGTTCGGGTCACTTGGTAATAGAACCGGAACCTTTGACTTAATACGCCATTGCTCTACAACTGAACTACCCAAGTTCGTCATATGCTGGGAGCTCTATATAAATAATCATTATATAAAAGTTTTGCCTTAAATTATGACCCAGGTTATCTTATTGATAGAGTAGTAAAACATTAAGTCAAAATTCCCGTGTTCGATTTTCATGTGCAGTTGTCATTTTCTAAAAGAAATTAGCACCACGTATAACTATCCGTTTGGGCTATACGCTTATGTACTAATCACGCTAATAGATTTAAGGATGATAAATGATGCATTTAGAAAAAGTGTACCAACATTTGCGTTGAGGGAGACTGAAAAATATTTTGGAAAAACACCTTCAGTAAACCCTACCGATATTCGAACTCCGTCTCTACGTCGCACAGTGGGGCCAAATCCCGAAAAGCTGGCCAAAATATGAAAATATTATTCAATTTGTATGAAATTTAGTATATAGGGGTTTTAAGGGTTGCTGATTACGAATAAAAAGTCAAAATTGATAAAAAACAAAATGGCGGACCTATTATGGCAGTTCTAAAGTCATAAGAGGTGGCAAAAATATTCAAGTCCCATTCATTTTGTATGAAACTTGGTACCTTGAGGTTTTAGAGTCACTTATTACGAAACCAAAGTAAAAATTGCAAAATAATAAAACGACGGATCCAATATAGCAACCATAAATATTTAAACATATACAATTTTGTCAAAATAACATATAATACACCTTATTAACCAGGAAAAATTTAATGTGTAATAAAATAAAAGATTTACTAGAAGAACACAAACTTTTATTTATATTGAAATAAAGCTGTATTTATCAATTTTTTTACATAATATGTAAATGAAAATTATTCATTGTCATCAGTTGAGCTACCTGTATCGTAATCAGAAGATTCTTGCATTGAAA
>CABEEJ010001811.1:114211-129830 GCA_901482245.1 Timema douglasi | reverse complement strand
GGGGGGAGTGCGGAGTAGGATATGAAGAAGATTACATTTAGACAAAATGAAACACATTATTATTTTCAATAACTACACTAAATATATATAAACAAGTTGTCGCCATTAATGTTTGAGTACAAAATTGCGCAGTTATGTTCCATATAAATTAATTTTGTCAGAACTTCTCTCTACCTGTTTGTGTTGTACGCATATGTAATAGTTAAACCAATATTTTATGGACGATGACGATCGAATTTAAATTAAATGTAGCCGAATTCGTATGGAGGTAAAGTGGAAAACCATTTAGTAATAAAACCCGCCTCGGTGGCGTAGTTGGATAACGCGCTAGTCATGTTGAGCTCGGCTGCTGAGGACGGGGAGATAGAAGTTCGAATCTCGGTCGGGTGAACCGAGGTTTTTTTCCTAAATGGTTTTACACTCTCCCCTCACGCAAATGCGGGTTCACTTCCTCTAATTCAACCTACCCAATTCCTAATCCATTAGCGTAATTAGTAATTCAAGCGTATAACCCGAACGGGTAGTAAGACGTGGTGCTATTATTATTATTATTATTATTTAGTAATAAAACATTATTACACCCTATATAAATTCAAACCCCAATAACCCTATCATCAGCTGTCTAGACCATCAGAGATTGACGCCTAAGACCATTTGACCACAAAAGTAGGTTTCCATACAAGGGATGCTAGGACATGAAAATCTGTGTAGTTATGACCAACCAAATAAGTTTAGGGTTCTCACTACTTAGCTCTTGAACCTTATTTTCACGTTCCCGTAAGGAATTTCACATAACATTATTAAGTGTTCTGTCTTACGACAGGTCCATTCCTTTTTTCAGTGAACTTACACCGCCAAGTCACACTGTCTTCTGTCTCCTCCTAAAGCTCCCAGATTTTCTTCTTTCCTTCAAGTCATCCAATAGTTATATGTGAATCTTCCTCCTTCCTAAGCTCCTCTTTCCCTCAACCTTTCCTTTCATAACAGCATTGAAGAGACAGTTCTTGACTTATGAATAAGTGAAAGTAGAGCTAGTAACATTAATATTAGTCAGATAAGGCCCTTCTAATCAAGGGTGTAGAAAGGGGGCTGAGGGTGGAGTCCAGAGCCCTTCATATAAGGGGGCCAATATATACGTAGGCCTATAAATACTTTTATTAGCTAAGAGGGTAGTAACATTTTCCAACGGACCCTCCTTTGAGAAATTAACTTTCTACGTCATAGCTTCATATGAAAATAGATTTAGTTTCAACTGTCCATGAATTTTTACTTTCTAACATTGAAAAAGTATTGTAATCTTAGAGTTTTTGATTGTGAGATGATAGAACTTGATATTGTATCTGTCCCCCAACAAAATAAATTTGGGTTTTAGAATTACGTCCACCCCAATATTTATTTGTATGTTTGTCCTCATGTATATCTGCCCCAATATGCGTATGCCCTCACATGTGGTTGTTTGTCCTTGTGTCTATTTGTCCCAACTGTTTGTCTCTACAGTAACCCCATGACTTCTTTGGTGCTGACCGACAACTGACGGCTTTGAAAAGTTACCAGACCAAATTATGTATCCCTACGCCGAACCATATGATCTGCAAAAACATGTGTTTAGCAGCTGTCCCTTCTAAAAGTCAAAATGTAGGTATATACCTAAATGTTGACTGTCAGAAGTTAGCTGTGAGCTGTCAGTCAGCACCAAAGAAGCCATGGGGCCACTGTACCTGCTATCTGGGGCTACATCCAGATATTTATGTGTTATGTGGTCATACGTCAAGGAAATATCATTAATTTTATCCTAGCCCTCCAATCAAGGGTATATATACTAGGTATGGATTTTAGAAAATTCCAAATTTTATTATAATAGTATTAATAATAAAAATACTTATCGCGTATTACTACCCATTCGGGTTATACGCTTAAGTACTAACTACACTAATGGGTTAGGAATTGGGAAGGATGAATATAGAGGAAGAGATTCAAAATTGGCGTGGTTGTAGAGTAGAAAACCATTTAGGATAAACCACCCTTAGTTCACCCGAGTGTTATTCGAGCCTCGATCCCCTGTCCTCGGTAGTCTAGCTCAACGCGAAACTTGCGTGTACACCCACCGAGGCGGCTCCCAAATTTATTGGAAATCCTAAAAACTATACTGTTTAAAATGGGTATATGGGTAGTTTTTTACATGATAAATAATAATGTAATTTATTTTTTCTAAACCAAAATATAGTTTAAGGTTAATTTATTGATGACTTATTTTTGAAAATGTTTAGTATTTAAAAATCTTTATTTAACAATTTGGTCTAAAATGAATATTTTAAGAGCGTTCTATATTAATATTAAAACAGTATGTTTGGATTTTTGTAAGGATGACAGATTTATTAAAAATGCATTTTTAATTATAATAGTTATAATAGTTATAATAAAACTTGAAATAAAAGTTTTTTCTATCCTTTATGGATATGTATATCTCTGCCATCTACATTTTTACATGAAATATCATTTGAAAGATAAAGAACTTCTTAAATAACAAAGGAATTCTTGACATGTGTAAAGAGTCTTATCGATCCGTTGGGCAACCCAATCATGGATTTTCCTACTGCAATCCATTTATTTAGAAAAGTAGACCAGGAACTCAGCACTAGAAGCAGTGGCGTGTCGTGGGGTGTCTCCGCAATAAGCAGAGCTTATTAAAACTGTATTTTTGATATATTCTCCCCCACTCAATCCTAATTTTACCATTTCTATACAAGCTGTTCTATACATTCTTCTAATAAGAATGATAAAATTAGGGATGCTCTAATTTTTTTTTTTTTTAGCATTACGTATTACTACACATTCGGGCTATACGCTTATATATTAATTACACTAATAGCTTTAGTGATAAGCAGCATAAATTTGTATGAAGTGTACCAACATTTACGTGGAGGGAGATTGGAAAACAATTTGAAAAAAATACCCTCAGTACACCCAACTGAGATTTGAACCTCGATATCCACGTCTTCGTCAGACTAGTCTATTTATAGAGTAGCACGTTAGACCACGCGGCCACCGGAGAAGTTAGTTTCGTCAGCTTACTAATGCAAGTCTCCCCCCAGCCCCCGCCAAAGTACATCCACGACTTTACGTTGTGCAGGAAGTGTAAATAAAACCTAAATATAACTAACAAATAATTTAATAAATAGTGGGAAAGTTGGTTGAGAGACGGTGTTAAGTGAAAAAAAGGGAGGCGTGGAAGGAAGGAGGGGGTGGGGGGGGGGAGGTGTCTCGTAAAAAATTTTATCCAAAAGACGACCATTTGAAAAGGAACTGAAACGAACCCAGCGCTACCATTTGTGGTATTAATCCCTCCTTTATCTATATATCTCTCTTCTTCACCGTTCTCAATATTCGTTCTCTTCACGTTGCCTTCCCTAACGCCCCCTTCCCCCACCCCACCCACCATATCCTATATAGTTATCTCGCTCTCTATTTTACTTCTTTCTTTCTGTGTGTTTTCTCTCTCACTCACTCACACAAACACACTCCCACACCACGCCACTTACAGTTCAAATGGAACAGGGGTGGTAAAACCACTAGTCTTCAGACAAAAAAAAAAGTGGGAATAGATAAGACTCTTATAGTCACTGTATTATTTTTTGGTAAATTTATTTTACTTTCTTTTAACTCCTCAGGTAGAGAAAGTATTGTGATCATAAAAAAGAAATTGGATTCGATATTTTGATTGATCAGCGTTGAACCATAAAAATGTGTTTTTGAAACTCCTTATGTCTGTCTGTCTGTCTGTCGGTCAGTCTGTCTGTCTGTCTGTTACTGTGACTAGAGTCAAAGTCACTTTATCGATAAGACTAAAACTTGGTAGTTAGTATTTTAAATAAGTTGGAATTATCGATCCAACTCTAAAATTAAGAATAGTTTACTTAAATTTCGAAACGATTTAAAAAAATCGATTTGCTCAAAATTTGTTATGACGATTTAGATTAAAATACGTAACCAGGCACTAATTAACATTACAAATAAAATATGTATCTCATTTTCACATGAAAAATAAATTTAGGGTGGATTAAATAGCAAAATCTTATAATATTTGATCATTATGGTTATAGCCGTATCTAATTATCCCATCCTTTAAATTGAAAATTGATATATGATCATGGGAACTTGAATCCGGGACATTTGATTTAGTACGTCAATGCTTTTAACCACTGAGCTATCCAGGAATTAGTCTCGTGTTCAGATGTAATTTTTCAATCCAAGTAATATGATATTTAGATGCAGCTATAACCGTAATTATCAAATATTACAGCTCGGCTAATTAATCCATTATAATATGTGCAACTGTACAGTTGTCGCTATGCTATTTGCAGCATAAAGTCTACCGAGTCAAATGTGGCTGCGTTATCTGATAGCTCGTGATCTTAATTGAGCACATATGTGTAGCTGACAATTTCCACACGTCCATCACAGACTCTGCCTTAAATTATGAGTGAAGAAATGATCCTAGGCACGGGATGATTCTTTGAGAGTTCAGTGGTAAGAGCATTGACGTAGTACGACAAAGGTCTCGGTTTCGATTCCCGTGTCCAGGTGTCATTTTTCAATCTAAACGAAATATATATATATATATATATATATATATATATAAATCAAAATTTCTTCCAACTAAGAACCTGCTTTAGACTACCTATCTTACCATTCTCTATCCACGAACGATAAGGCTGTATTTGTGGCCCTGTTTACTCACCCCTGTTGAATGTGTTTGGTTGAGGGCGGGTTGACAAAAAGGGGGTGGTTCGGGAGGGAGAATGTGGCACTCCAATCCCCTCAGCGCTAAGTTTATAAGGTTCAACAGGAGTTGGGCATTTGGTGGGTGAGAGGTGTGGGAGGTGGAATAGGAAGGATATAGAACGAAAGAGGGAGAGAGAGAAGAAAGGAAAGCGATGGAACAAGGATGATGGAAGCAGTAGAGAGAAGTTGGTTCCGAGGGCAGGCACACACACACACACACACACACACACACCAACGTTTGGCGTCTACATATCACTAAATGACGTGTTTTAGAACACAAATTATTATTCTTTTGCTTGTTTATATTTTAGAGAGAGAAAGGCAAACATATGAATGAATGAATGAATAGTAAAAAAAAAACTCATCAAAAGTTGTCATTCTTCAACATGACAGCGTTAGAAGCAATCATTTTTAGGTAAACTACGAAATAATTGAATGGTATGACGATAAATAAATACAACCATTGTTTTTCCCCCCCAAAAACATCGATATTTTTTCAATGGTTCTGACATTTCGTTTTGACCTCAAAATTTATCACTGACTATAAAATAGAATTTTTTAATGTTCTTTAGAGTAAAGCACAGTAGTTTGTATGAAATTTGAAATATAATGGGGAAAGAAATGTCACAAATCTGTTTCCTTGTGGTTTTATTAATCAAATATGAATTACGATTTGAGTGTGACCTTGAGTCGAGCCCTAATGAATTAGGAAGAGACTTGCAATTCTTATGAAACTTAATGACTTAGCCTAATTGGGGATTTCGGAGCTATTTTGCCAAGCGGGTTGAATTTTAACTTGTCTCGCCAAAGCACTCTAAGAACTATCACACCTAATATGCCAATGTACAAAGTAGAAAGAGAGGGAATAAAATGATCACCTACCCCTAAGAGGCTTTTAATCTATGTTCTGATGGAACTTACCCTCTTCCTCTGACAAGCATAAACACTCTACTAATTGCGCCATGACAGCATAGACGTGTATTTCAAATTTATCTTTATTTTTATTTTTGATAGACATATGCTACAACGGACTTTTCTAACATACCTCCTGGCCAGAGGATTCCTATTGGACATTTTCAGGGGTAAACCAATTAATTAGTCTGAGTTGTGGATGATTAATGAAAGTATCTTTACGAAAAAACTGTTTCGAAATTTAAAAGAATGTTACAGTGTAAGACTGTTTTTAGAAATATTTTTTTCAATGTTTCAACTTTAAAACTAACCAAATTAAACGTAGAAACATTATCATCGGAAATCTTGTCTTGATTTGCAGCTATGTCACAGGTAAGTAACGTCATTAAGCTGCAATATTATCTCCTTACCCGCATCAGTGGTCATGTGACTTGAGGCCTCAAGAACACATACTTAATTTCCTGTTAACGCAAAGGTTAAGGTACGAATCTTGTAAGGGTGTTATGTAGGGTTAATGATTATGTGTGTGATTCATTGCAGGGCTTTTTCCCTCCTTCATTTAATGAAAGTGCATTTCTTCTAAAATGGTACTTCCCTCGTCATGTGTGAGCATTCATTTATCCTATATGGATATAAAGACGTAGTTTAAAAATAAAATGTTTTTAATTTTAAGTGGAATGAGAATACGTGTCAAAAAACAAATATAAGGTATGTGAGATATTTTTTAAAAATGTTCAAAAACCTGTTTAGAAAATTTACTTAACTTCCCATGTTTAGAACTTGACACGTGAAAAGCAAATTAAACAAACTTAATTAAATACAAAAAGTAGGAAGAAGAAATGTTAGGAAAGTAAAGTAAATAAGAGAAGTAAAAAAAAAAAGTTGTAAAAGATAATACAAATGAATTATCTTCCCCTTGGTTTTCTGTTGTTTTTTTAAAGAGGTATTAGTTTTTAAAAATTGGGTTTTTTGGACCACATTTTATATGGAAAAAATCTGATTTCATGGTCCAGGGCGTCACTCTCCCGTTATGCTAGACTGTTGATGACAAGGGGATCGAGGTTAGAATCTCAGTGAGGGATTCTGTGGATTATTTTTCCAAAATAACTCTTCCTCCAAACATATGTGGGCACACTTCCTCTAAATTCAACCTTACTCATCCCTAAATCACTAGCGTAAATAAAACATATGCGTATAGCCTGGTTAGATATTAAGACGTGGTGTTAAACTAATTATTTTAATAATATAAGGCAAGATTAATTTCAGTACACTACCTAACTACATTCCAGTTTTCATAGAAATGTTAACTGCAGCTGTCATTTTTAATAGTGATTATCAATAAATAAAAAATAACTCCAATAAAATAGTGAGATCGTAACAATTTTAGCGGCAAAATTGTTGTATAACTGAACCTTCATTAGAAAATTGGACTGTTAATTAACCCAGGTCATCGCATTTACCACTTACCTTGCAATCTTTGCTCAAGGGATTGTAAAAGTTTACATCCTACTATGTCAATTGGATGAAATCAAAATACTTTATAGGCCTACTCTCTTTTTTTAGACAGAACCCAGAAATTAACCAGGCTCTTTGGATCTATTGTTCTTACTAGTGAGATTTGTATTCCTGTCTCACTCCACCCAGTCATGTGTATAAGGTTGTGTATGTGTTCATGTGTGAATATATATATATGAATCAAAAGTCTCGTTTAATCTTAACTCAAATTATGATTCAAATCAGGCTAAACCAAATACAAAAATATATAAGAAGTGCCATGACATTTGGGACTCAATTCAGAAATAGACAGGAGACACAAAAACAATAACCAAATTTAATATAAACATGTGTCTGTCCCATTTGACCTTGTTTACAAGCTATAGTCATATTTGTACTTCAGTGATAGGGAGCTGCTAAACATTATAGGAAATGATCAAAATTGCCACTTTTAGCCCAAATTTAAGCCTGCAGTTATAATGTAGTGGAATTCCGCTCTCTTTAAAATCAACACAATGCATTGCAATGCTTGTGTTCAGGCCGAATTTGGCCATTTTGACCACTTCTTATAATGTTAAGCAGCTCCGCATTTGAGAACAAACATGACTACTACCCCCAAACAAAGTCGAATGGAAAAAATATTTATATGCTGTTTTTTCATTGTTCTGGTGTTTCCTGTATTGCGCTCAAGTGGATCCCACATGTTAAGGTACACTCTGTATAGTCATTTTATTTTATTTACGCGCACTTTCCAAACCAATAAATCAACCTTACTACAAAGCTATCTACACAACCATATCAAGTTCTTCAACTATTTATGTAATAGGTAGAAACTCCAATTTTATTACATAGTTTTTCCTTACCATGCTGGGAACAGAACTCAGGATCCCTAACTAATTAGACAAACACACACTATCAACTGAGATAAGTCAAATGACAATGATTTTCATTGGTAATAAACTCAAAATGTAATGAGTCAAACAAAAGACTTAGAAAATAAAAAACTCCGTAGTTAATATGTAGTCTATTGTTTAATATTACGTTTAACACAAAATTGTTAAGTTTATGAGTAGTACAGTAGCCCCGTGGCTTCTTTGGTGCTGACTGACAGTCAACATTTAGGTATATACCTAAATTTTTGCTGTCAGAAGTGACAGCTGCTAGACACATGTTTTTGCAGATCATATGGTTCAGCGTAGGGATACATACTTTGGTCTGGCAACTTTTTAAAGCCGTCAGCCGTCAGCCGTCAGCTGTCAGTCAGCACCAAAGAAGCCATGGGGCTACTGTAGGCAGCACTGAAGAGGGATTCAAGTTAAATTAAGAGTTACTTTCCTCACCGAGCCAGAAGGTACTACTGCCCATCAGTCTGCCAAGACCACCAAAATGCATACACCTTTATACAGATGAAAATTTTCCGGAAAACTTTGAATAGGAAAATTTTCTTCACTGGCGGCTTTTGGTGTAGGGGTTAAATTTTAGAGCCTATTATACTTCAAAATATAGTGTGTTAAGAGACGAGTGGGCTATAAGAACGGAGCGTGGGAGGTGTAGATAGGAACCAAGGAGGATAGGAAGGGGAGACAAATGTCGGACCAACCTTAAAATTATTTTAATTAACTTATTGATGACCAAATTTGAATTATAATTTATGAACATAATTTGTCTACAAAGGCTCACGTACATTTTTTTCTTTACTACTTTTTTTTTAGCACCGCGTCTTACTACTCGTTTGGGCCACACGCTTATATACTAGTTGCATTAAGGTGTTAGGGGTGAGGAAGGTTGTATTTAGAAGAATTGCACCCGAATTTGCATGTAGTCAGAGTGGAAAACCATGTATTTAAAACCTACCTCGGTGCACTTGACCGGGATCTAGCGCCAATCTCCCTGTCATTGGCAGTATAGTCTATTGCAAGAGTAGTGCATTAGACCGTGAGGCCACCAAAGCAGGTGTTTATTTATTAATACTACTGATATTACTACTAATTCTACTACTATTACCATTAACACTAATTATTATTACTGTTATTATTATTATTATTATTATTATATATTTAATTAGTTGAAATTATTTTACAGAAATAATAACTGAAAATTTTCCTTCTCACACTTCTGACACCAACTGACCCTACAAGCAACACCTTCACTTCATTCATCAAGGACTGGCTCTATATTGAATGTTATTACTAGTATCATTAATACCTCTGCTCGAGGGGTGACCTGGCAGTCTAGGGGTAAGGTGTCAGACTTCTATTCTGGCGGCAGGGGTTCAATACTCGGTCCCAGCATAGATTTTATCTGATTACCAAACCCTTCCTTCACCTCTGACAAGACATATTGTGAATGTGGGGAATGCCAGGCCTCCACCGTGGTTCGAATTCCACGTTAAACTGTAGGTCATCCATTTCATCTCACAATCACCCTACCAATACACATTAGCGTAAGTGCGTATAACCCGAACGGGTAGTAAGACGAGGTGCTAATAATAATACCTCTGCCACCTTCATATTTGTCAGAGCCATAAGTGAAACAGACAGATATATTTAGGTAACAACTTGCTCTAGTCCATACTAAAATATATAGTTCATTGTAGACAATATATCTGACCATAAATGGATCTGGCCTAGATGTACTGTACAAGTTACAATATTAAAGTTTAATAAAATTAAAATGTCGAGAAAAAAATACAGGCTACAAAATGAAGGTAAAAATACATAAACGTCAAGAACCAGGTATAAGCTACAAAGTGAAAGTTAAAATACATAAACGACTAGAAATATGCACACATTACAAATAGAGCTAAAATAAGCAAAAGTCTATAAACATGCACTAGCTACAAATTTAAAGTTAAAACATATAGACGTATATAAACATGCACTATCAACAAATGGAAATTTAAAATTCACAAAAGTCTTATAAACATGCACTAGCTACAAAGTGAAATTTAAAATTCACAAAAGTCTATAAACATGCACTAGCTACAAAGTGAAATTTAAAATATATCAAAGTCTATAAACATGCACTAGCTACAACGAGAAATTTAAAATATATCAAAGTCTATAAACATGCACTAGCTACAACGAGAAATTTAAAATACACCAAAGTCTTATAAACATGCACTAGCTACAAAGTGAAATTTAAAATTCACAAAAGTCTATAAACATGCACTAGCTACAAAGTGAAATTTAAAATACACCAAAGTCTATAAACATGCACTAGCTACAAAGTGAAAGCTAAAACATATAAACGTCTAAAAACATGCACAAGTTACAAAGTGAAAGTAAAAATGTTTAAAGTATGAGTTTTCAGAGCTATCTTGTTTGAGAATTAATTCCGTGAGTGTGGAAACTAAAAGTTAACTTGGAAAGGGTGGGCTCTCCATGGTTGAAGGAAAAACAAAGAGAGAGAGAGAGAAAGTGGGATTAAGGATTGATAATGAGAACGGGACAGGGCCTCTAAAGTAAGAAGAAATAACAGAGAGAGAAGAGGGTAAATAGACGAAGGTATGATGGTGGAGAAACAAATTGAAGATTTCTCCCTTAGGGACTGTAAATTGCCTGCGAGAGAAATTAAATACCAAAACGAAACTGTGACTTTACACCATCAAAACGTAGACAAAATTGTTGTAAATACACAGCAATGTGATATATTTATATATACTCTTATACACATAATACATATATTTTTTATAACCGCGTCTTAATACCTGTTAAGGTTATAATATATAGCATATAATGATAGCTATACCTAGTCGAATGGGGTAGGGATGAGGATAGAAGAATTTCAGGGGTAATCTACCTATATTTTCGTAGAAGGAAAGTGGAAAAAAATAGTTAGCAAAATCCAAACTCATTAGACCCGACCAAGATTTGAGCCCCAATCTCTCCGTCATCATCACGTCAGTCTAACACGAGTTTGAAGCCTTGGACCACTCGACCACTGAAGCAGGCTATTTAAAAACTGAAATGATACTTGGAAAAAAAGTGAACCCCCTATTGTTTTTGATGTTACTATTATTATTATTATTTAGCACCGCGTCTTACTACCCGTTCGGGTTAAACGCTTTAAGTACTAATTACGCTAATGGATTAGGAATTAGTAAGGTTGAATTAGAGGAAGTGAACCCGCATTTGCATGGAGGGAGAGTGGAAAACCATTTAGGAAAAGCCACCCCCAGTTCACCCGACCGAGATTCGAACCATGATCTCCCCGTCCTCAGTAGCCGAGCTTTAACACGACTAGCACGTTAGCCAACTACGCCACCGAGGCGGGTTAACCCCCTATTGTTGATGGTTTGTTTTTCTTGAACTATTTTCTTGAAAAAAAAAATCTTACTTCAAGTAAAATAGCGTATAATCCTAAATAGTATTAAGACGCGCCGCTAAAGAAAAAAAAATGGGATGCATTTCGAAAGAACAATAGCCCGCTTTGGTGGCCGCAGCCGCACGGTCTAACGTGCTACTCTCGAAGTAGACTGTCGATGGCAGGGAGAATCTCAGTCGGGTGTACTGAGTGGTTTTTTTTTCAAAATGACTTACCACGCGCTATTTCTCCATGAAAATGTGGGTACACTTCCTCTCTAAATATAATCTTATTCATCCCTAAAACCATTAGCGTAATTAGAACGAAGCCATACAACCAGAACGGGTGGTAAGACGTGGTGCTAAAATCCAAATTAGAGCTATATTTTTTAATAGATCAAATAAATATAAAAAGATTGGTCTCAATTAATTGCAACTTCCTACGTGTAGAGAGTATATATATACATTATACATGTAGAAAATTGCTACATATACGCTACGGGCTGAGCCAGAAATTGGGCAAACCTAGGTCTACCCAGGTAAAGCACTATATCCGTATTCGGCAGTCTAGTCTACTGCAAGAGTAGCACCTTAGACTCTGCGGCCACCAAAGTGGGTTTTTATTTATTAAAATATTAATTATTCGAAAAATCCATTACATGAACAGATTAATATCAAGTATTAGACTACTCGGTATTTTTTTATTAAAAGTTAATACCAAATTAATTGTTAAACTCCAATCAAAATTATTAGTAATGTAATATACATTTTATATTTAACTTTAATTTCTATTCATTTTGTTACTCTATTTTCGTTGGAGACCACTTAAATAGGGATAGAGGGTGGTCAAGGAAACGCGAGTCAGGGTCAGTATATGTTTTGCAGTTGCACTAGAGTCACGATTATCCAGCCTTCGACTATCCGGCCTGGCTCTCAGTGTTAATATGTGCGTTTTAAAATAAACAAACAGGTACACACCCATTAGTAATTAATAAAAACAATACAATATAATACAGTTATATTGCAGTCGCGTACACTTGGTGTAGATAGCAGCACTGTTTTGATTTGGATGGAAACGGAAGGTGTGTCTAGGAAGGTGGTCACGAGGCGTAGCCACATGAGACAAACCCACAGTGAAAATTATTTACACTCGTATTCTTATTATACTGATTTTCGGTTCAGAATGCCGTCACTTTAGGCTGGATAATTGCGAATTTTGTGTATTAAAACAATATTTTTTCAAAATAAATAAAATATTGTTTCAATATAAACTTTTAAAAAATGTCCACACATAATATTCTTAAGTGTTTTTCAATATCTTCTCTAATCATCAATTTATTTGAAAATAAACTTTTTTTTAATGAAGATGAGTCATTTTCTGCTTCCGTGACGCCCATTGTAAATATCCAAACAACTGTTGATAGTACCATGTATTTAAAGTTAAACTAGACGTATCTTGGAAACAATATTTTATTTATTTTGGTCAAAAATAATTAATAAAAAATATTGGCTTTAACTAAAGCTTTCTTTTAGGCCTACCTTATAATAAACTTGCTGGTCAACATATTTACTTTCTTACGACCCCTCATAGAGCGTAAAAAAAAATCCAATTTGAGATTTTGTTGAATGTCTACTTTTAATGACCCACTGAATCCGGAAAAATGTTGTAACTTGGGTTTCATAATTTTCATCCGAGGGTTTTTGGAATTAGATATTCAACCATAAAATTAAGAGTGGTTGAAAGAGAGAAATAATTCAAAATTGGCTTCAACGATTTATATTAAAAATTCATATCTAGGCATTGTTTCGCATTACAAACAAAATGGTGGATTTAATCTTCTTATAAAAATGACTATTGGGGTAACTTACATATGAGAAAATGTACAGTTTTGATCAGATATGAACAACTATTTGGGTTAGGAAATAACTTATTGTCTAGTTGTAAGTCTTTTATAAACATAAACAACCTTTATTTAAAAACAATTTTATAAAATCAATACTATCCGAGTTATATGGGGAACTTTTTTTTAGGACTACTTCTTACTACCCGTTCGGTTTATACGCTTACGTACTAATTGCTCTAATAGTTTTAGCGATTAGGAAGGCTATGTTTAGAATAAGTGTGCCTGCATTTGCAGGAAGGAAGAGAAGACAACAATTTAAGTGAAATCAACCTCAGTACACCCGACTGAGACTCGAACCTCTATCTCCCTTTCATCGGCAATCTAGTCTTCTACGCGAGAAGCGTGTTAGACCACGTGACCACCAAATCGGGTTTTAATATTTTATATAGAGTTTTGGAAAATAGGGAGTTGAAAATGCTTTAATTAAATAAAGTTTATGTTTATAACAGTGTATATTATTTCATGCATGATCTTTGGTGAAATGAATTGTATTTTTTTCCCCATTATCTTTCGAGCTATAAGGATAATTTAGGGGAGGTGTAAGTAAGTCTATGCACCATTTTTTTTTCTTTTTAGCACCACATATTACACTACCCGTTCGGTCAGTATGCCTATATACTAATTAAGCTCTAGTATTTGTTAACAAAGATGTTGAGTTTGAAGCAAGTGTTCTGGAATTTTCTTTGAGGAAGAGTGGAAAACCATTTAGGGAAAACCACCTTCAATGCATCCAACAGGCATCAAACCGTTATATCTCTGTCATCGGCAATCTAGTCTAGTGCAAAAAGTATACCTCAGACTATGTGGCCACCGGAGTTAGAACCATTTATAATAGTTTTGAATAGGATCTAAGGCATCATACTGCACAACCGCCAATATAAGAAGATATCCAATTAATAACATATATAATAATTGTTCCTAGCTCACAATCTATTACAATGGTTTGATACATGAAATGTGTCCGATGACAATAATTATGTCCGTATCGGGCATTCATTCATTAATGGACACATGTTTACTGTACAATATACCTCCTACCCCCCACCCCCCACAACAGCACACACACACACACACACACACACACGCCCGTTCCAATGACGCTGTAGAGCACCACTAAACAACGTCAACTGGATGACAATCACCCGTATAGATTCATAAATAAATGATCGTACACCAGTTATGTATCGGCACGTATATACATCGCTACATTGATACAGCTCAATTTGCATAGGAAGGATCTTTTCCTACAGCTAGAAAAGCTACTAAGTCTGCTTTAATATAGATAATCATACATCAAGTCATATGATCTTCAGAATAACAATTTTGATAGATATGATCAATCTCTATAAATTAATACTAATAATATAGTAAAATGAAATCAATTTTGGCCTCAATATATGTTTGTATTTTCTTGAAGACTATTCCCAATGGAAATTGGAGTGTAATAAGTGTGTGATGGTAAGTTTGTACCATAAACCACCAGATATATAAGTGGGACCGAAAATTATTGAAAAGTTAAGGTCACACTGAGTAGAAGTTTTTACATTCATTAATTATTATTATTATTATTAGCACCGCGTCTTACTACCCGTCCGGGTTATACGTACTCACCCTAATGTGTAATGGTAGGGTGATTGTGAGATGAAATGAAGGACCTACAGTTAAACGTGGAATCCGAACCACGGTGGAGGCCTGGCACTCCCCACATTCACAAGATGTCTTGTCAGAGGTGATGGAGGGGTTTGGTAATCAGATAAATCTGTGCCGGGACCGAGGATTGAACCCCGGCCGCCAGCACAGAAGTCTGACACCTTACCCCTAGACCACCAGGTCACCACTACATTCATTAATGTTTCCAGCCTGTGACCTGGGTCAGCTTTTTATTCATCATATTTTTCCACTACCGGCTTGATAGCTAGGTTTGTCGTAACTTCATAATATGAATTATAATCTAATTTAGGACAAGAACAACATCCAGTCCCCAGCCGTTAATTCATCACTGTGGAAGGGTAAACCCACATTTCAGCAATGATAAATTTTTCGACCGTACCAGGAATTGAACCCGTGACTTAACTTAGCTCAGTATTTTTTTTAAATTATTATTTAGTACCGCGTCTTACTACCCGTTCGGAATAGATTTATCTGATTACCAAACCCTTCCTTCACCTCTGACAAGACATCTTGTGAATGTGGGGAATGCCAGGCCTCCACCGTGGTTCGGAT
>CABEEJ010001811.1:75978-108005 GCA_901482245.1 Timema douglasi | reverse complement strand
TTTTTTTTTTTTTTTTTTACAAATGGTCTTTGTTCAAGGAAAACACATTTTCTGGATTGAAAACTTGTATTGGTTGTAGGAATATTATGAAAGTATTTTTAATTGTACATTTGGTACTATTTCTTCCAGTAATTTCAAGCAATTAATATAACGTCTGCTAATTAGTAAAAATGTAAATAGTTTTTATATCGTTAATTCACATTAAAATTGACATAATTTATCATTACTAACAAAAAAAAAAGATCAAATAGTAAATTCAATATAACTATACAAACTGAGCGGCTGCCACCACTATCTATGTTAGTGCCAACATTTGCGGATAGAGAGTATCATGTGGTCAGCACAACGAACCTTACGGCTGTTTATCTCAGTTTCTTAGACATGAGTTGCTACTTATTTATTCAATTATTTCCTAATTTGTCCACACGAGGCTGAGTTTGACTCCGTTTCAGACCCATTGCTTCACAGATAAATTCTGTAAGCGCCTGGAATCGAACGTGGAACCTATGGACCTATGTAGCCATGAATTTTGAGCCCTAAGACAGCAAAAATTATAAATAATAATCTAATTAATTTATTACTAAATCACTATATTGCACACAAATTAACATATAAAATATTTATTAAATAAATTTACGAAGCAAGAATAAAGGTTTAGTTATTTTTTTAAATTGGCTAATTTAAATTTATATCAAACATCATTAAAATGTAATGATTTTATTCCAATGGTTCAAGAATGTCAACAATTTTGAAAACAATATATATAAAAATAGCTTAGCCACAGAAAAGTTAACACAAATTATCAAAGTATATATATATATCGTTTGGCATTATATGTATATATATATTTTATGTACAATTGTATAATAGATGTGCGTTGTGTTTTTCAACACCCTCCTCTGTTTTATAGGAAGAGCTGTCTGAATGGTCTTTTTCCCTGTCAAAATTATAATATATGGTTGGAATTTGATAGGAATAAATAAATACCTTTTAGACAATTCTTCGTAACATAGACAGTTAGATTTTAATATTAACTAACCAACTTTTATATAGGCTGGTCAATATTATTATAGGTCTGTCTAGACAGACATAAAGTCTATTAAGGTTATCAAAGTGTACTTTAATGCTTTGTGCTACCATTTATGTATACATATAGTCAAACAAATAAAATAAGCTTGAATAAATAAAAAAAAAACACAAATTAAGAAAAGTAAGTTTGATTCAAACCAACATTTTGACAGTTAGGATTATTTTAAGTGGATTGAATCAAACTAATCATGAAGATTGAAGTTACTTATTATTGTTATTTTATTTGGAATATAGCTATAATCTTTTGCCAATGGAGATACCAAATGGTTTTAAAGATATATATTTAATATAATTCTAATGTAAATACATGTATGACTCTTTAACGATTTAATTAAAAAGTAAAACATATTTTATCTTTCTGATACATATATTAACCAGTGAAAAGTTATTTACTGTCACTTAAAAGTGTAATAATTGAGCAAATTTCCTTAGTTAGCACATGCACAATTATTTGTTTAATTTTTAGACTTTCCTCTAAAACCCTTTCGTAAGTTTAAAATATCCATTTTAAAATTGTAACATTTCGTTTATTTTATGTGCTTTTATCTTTATCGGCATAGTTGGGTTACAACAAACTTAAAGATTGTAAATTTAAGTCAAATTTCAAGACCCAATCATAGAAAGAAATAGTTTTTTTAATGGACATTGTACCGCTCACTTTTTTTTATAATGAAATCAAAATTTTTATATTCCTTAACCTGAAGTTTGGTATTTATTAAATTTGATAAAGTTTGTAAGATATCTCACATTTTTTTAGCATCGCATCTTACCACCCCTTCAGCTTATACGCTTTTTAACTAATTATGTTTATGGTTTTAGAAACTAGACAGGTTATATTTATATTAAGTGTAACCACATTTGGGTTGAGGTGGAGTGGATAATATATTTTAGAAAAAACAACCCTCAGTACACCCACCCCGAGATTCAAACCTCGATCTCCCCGTCATCGGCAGTCTTGTATACTGCGAGAGTAGTGCGTTAGACGACGCGGCTACCAAAGCGGGTTTACATTTTCACTAGAATAATATTTTAAGCAGTGACGGTTCGTAGCTAAAATTAGTGGGGGTGCTGCTCCAGATTTTTTTTTAGTCTTTGTTTAAAATTATCTAAAAGGAAAAAAAATGTATAAGAAGAAAATTTATTCAGGAACTCAATAAAATCTTAGCAAAAAAAACAAACTTTTTTACTTACTTCAACTTAAATTGTTACAGTTCAAGCTTGATCTATTCATTTAAAAATTAAATCCATTCTTCTTGTTTTAATTTGCGCAAAAAGTTCAATAATTTTCTCCTTTATCTCTGGATGACAATTGAGGAAATATTTCTCCATTTAAAGTAATGCAAGCGCATTTAGTCTTTCTGTTAAGTAAAAGAACCGAAAATAAAATGAATCAAATAGAATAACTGGAAGCAGAATAATAATCTAATTCTACACTCTTCTACACTTTAGCACATTTAATAATATGGTACACGGTTTTTAAGCACAACACACTCTCTGTAAAAAAAACTTATTTCACCATCACGCCAGAGCCGGCACTGCGAGAGCAACAGTGCTCTCTCTACCTGGCAGTCCCGCCTTTCTCCCCACCTCCTCCTATGTGCGCATGCGCACAACAGTCAAACACAATGTCGCTGGCACTGTGAAGCGCACAGTTCCAAAAAAAAGATTTTTGTATCTTGTTCATAAACTGGCGGATTGCTACTGAAATACTGACATTAAACTTAAGGAATGTATATTGCACTACAAAAATAAAGAAATAATTTTAAAAAATTACTCATTATATTAAATTTTATTGATAATATCAAGTGGAAATACGGGGTACTGCAGCTCTGCACTGCCTATACACAAGCCGCCACTGAATTTAAGTTAGTTGAAATATGTCACCTAGAGACTAGGATATAATGTGATTTGGATTGCTGTGTCCTGGTGTCATTTTTAAACTAATTTTAATAAATGTAATGGTGTTATCAATATGGACATCCCATAGTTACAATGACAATGATTTGCAGCCTTTGTGTATATTCAAGAGTATTATTGCTATGTTATATAAAATAAGCTAATGGTGGAGGTAGATAAATACTATCAATAAAAATATTAGTTTGGTACTACTCAATTTTATATATGATACCTGATTTTATAATAATAATAATTATTTGTTTATACCACCGTGAGAAAAAATACACTATCATAAATTTAGCATAGATTTCAGCATTCGCTTCACAATCCACTAGTCCTATATTAATATTTAATAAGTCCATTTACGATATTTGAAATAACTAGAAAATGTCTGAACAGATTTTGACAAACGGCAAATTCATTTTCAAGGTTAAGGGTCTAGGATGTAGGTCCAAAATAACAGCTTAAAATGAAACCCCAATTTTTCTAGTGAATCGCCATCTTTTGAGCTGTGTGTATGCAGTGGCTTAGCTGTACAATAATTCTTTGTTTACATCAGCATGGAAACCCTTGTTTGTGTATGATTGTGTATCATCAATAGATACAATGTGTGTTTACTAGAATTCTTTTTTTTTTCATGTATTTAAGAATGTAAGGATAATAAAGATAAGTTTCAGGAGAAATGAACACTCATTTGCGTAAAGGCAGAGAAGAAAATCATTTAGGAATAAACAAGTTCAACCATGATTCGAACCCAGATCCGCCCATCAACGGCATACCAATCTATTACGTGAGTGACGCGCTAGTCTATGCGACCACTGAAGAGGATATTTGGGACGTTAACTATATAGTTAATTTTGTTTGGCGTAAACGCTTTCATATAAGAATTATTTAATGGTTTGATCCATGGAATAGGAACAAGTAGATTAGTAAGAATAAGTGCACCTGCATTAGTGGGGAAAGTGGAGTAGATAGCCCTAGTGATAGATCATATTATATAGTGCTTCCGGACCAAATTTACAAACTCAAATTTATCATCCCTGGCAATCCAACCTATAACAAACTTGAAATATTATACCACATGACCAAAAATGCGTCTAATCGATGTAGATGTAGCCCCTATCTCCGAATAACTGTACTGGCAAGATTCGACCTCCTATCGACACCCCGCCTCCCCCTCTTAACGCCACAAGCTATCGATTCTGCTCTCCGAGAGGGTTCCAGGTTTAATGCCATGTTGTCTGAGAGAGAGGCAGGGGGGTAAGGGATGTGGGTGTATTAGTGGCGCCAGGGTAAATAGCAGGTCGAGGCGCCTCTAGCCGTCATCACGGCGTCAACCTAAGTGCGACGCCATCGCCACGGGCAGAAAGATTGGCGCGCCCGTAGGTGGTAGTGGTTGGTGGTTGGAGGGGCGTTAGGGGGTATCAAGGAAGTGGCCGACGACTCCCGTCGCTTGTTGCTATGAGACCATATATCTCCTCCGGTTGAAAGGAGACAGCAGAACTCCCGAACAGATGAGAGATAAAGTCGAATGGAAAATGGTGAAGACATAAATAAGTTTTGAAAAAAAAAGTCTGTTCATGTGGGAACAATAAATGACAGTTACTGTCTCATTCTGGAAGTTTTTTGTGTTTTTAAAGATTGTGAGATAAGAAGTTTTAATTGAGATGTAAACTTTCCACATGAAGTTAACTAAGTTTATTTTTTATTTTTTTTAGGAGAGTTGATATTTTCTAAATTTGAAATATTTGTTTTTTGCACTGATTAATTTTCATTTAATTACAGGTTCTCTACATTTTTATTTCTGGTATAGTAAAACTTTGGTTGCTATATAGTTAAACTTATATAATCACTATAATAATATAAAAAATTAAAGGACTAATGCCTAAAAATATATTAACTATAATATAGATAATGATTATAATGTATGTAATCATATAAGTATTTATTTTTACAAATAATATGGTTTTTAAGTTTAATATATTTATTAATTTATTTAATATATCAATTTTTTAACTACCTTAATTTTTTTACCTTCTTTCGACGCCTCGGATGGTCAACTGAATCGAATTCAAGATTTTGATAAATATCGACGTTTTATAACTCCCTGTAATCAAAAAAGAGGTCTACGCAATGCCTTCTGTCTGTCCGTCTGTCTGTACCTCGGACTAGAGCCGAAACTATTTTACCAATTGGGCTAAAACTTGGTATTTGGGGCTTTATATAGTACCCCCAGGAGTTTTTGGAATTAAATAGCCATCCCTAAGCTTAAGGGTAGTTTACTGAAGATCAAAAAGATAAAAGGAAAATATTTTTTTCAAAATTTGTTTTAACGATTTTGATTAAATTTTAGATCTAGACACTGTTTATAATTATAAACAAGTTGAAAACACTCATTTTCTCATGAAAATAACTTTGAGGGTACCTGACATAGGGGAAGATTTCAAAATTTAGAAAATTTGAGTAGAGTGAAACATCTTTGTCCAACAAAGAGCATAAGATTCAAGTTAATTTTCAAAGACATGAATTAAAAAGTATAAATATTTGCTTATAGCTCAAGAACTATTAGTTTTATGAAAATATATTTCAAATAAAAGATTTAAATATCTGTAATATTACTACTGTACAGCTTTACAATGAAGTTATTTCATTTCTGAAATAGATGTGCAGAAATTATGGAAATTGGAAAATATCCGTTGTGTAAATTACCCTCAAAGTAATTTTTATGAGAAAATGAGAATATACATCTTGTTTATAATGATAAACAGTTACTAGATATGAAATTTAATCAAAATCGTTAGAGCAAATTTTGAGAAAATCGAGACTATTTCTCTTTTTGCCCATAAGTAAACTACCCTTAAATTTAGGGTTGGATGTCTTATTTTAAAAATTAAACTCATCTGGGGGGGAGGGAAACTTATTGAAACTCAAGATACCAAGTGTTAGCCCAATCGGTAAAATAGTTTCAGCTCTAGCCTGAAGTAGGCCTACAGACAGACGGACAGACAGACAGACAGACAGACAGATGGAAGGCAACTCGTTTTGTTTCAGGGTTCATGAAAAGTCGACATTTATCAAAATATTGAATTTGATTTTTTTTGACAATTTGATTTTTTTGACCACGTCTTTCTATCCGTTTGGGATATATGCTCATGTCGTACGAATTACGCTTCAGGTTTTGAGGGCTAAGGAAGGTTATATGTATTGGAATTTTACCCACATTTGCATGCAGAGAGAGAGGGAAAACAATCTTGGAAAACCCACCCCTAGTACACCCAATTGAGATTCGAACCTTTATCTCCCCGTCATAGACAGTCAAGTCTAACACGAGAGTAGCGCGTTAGACCATGCGGTGACTGAAGTGGGCTTTTACGTGCTACACTTATTTCAAAGATAATTGATAGTTACCAAATTATTGTAGGGTACACGGGAAAAGGGGATAGGTCCAAATTTAACTCAGATTGAGTTAGTATTGCCATTTGTTAGATTAGTGATTTTCAACCTGGGGTACTCGTACCCTCGGAAGTACGTGAACCCATGTTAGGGCGTATGTAAAGTTTAAAATAAATATACATAGATTATAGAATATGTATTACTTACAAGGGAGTAGAAAGTTATTTTTATAGGGTTTCTACTTATGGGTGAAGAAAGAGGTTGGTCCGGAGGGACTGGAGACCACCTCTGGAATTTGAATGGCATACCTTTCCATATATATATACATATATACATATATATATATTATTATTGGCTAAAGCAAGACTGTGTGGTTAATAGGTATTGTGAACACCAACCTTCCGACTAGAAAAATTAGCTTTCTACTCCCTTGGTTCCGCTAGAATATTTTACCAAATCTTTAACAAATAAAAGTTTGTTATATATATGTATAGACCCCCTATGGGGTACTTATCTAATTCCAGGGGGCTCCAGACGCCCTCATTCCTACCTTTATTACGCTTTTTAGAAATTTTATCTGGGGGTACGTGAACAAAAGAGGTTGAGTAACAAACACTGTTTCAGAAAAACCACCTCGGTGGCCGTATGGTCTAAGGCACTACTCTAGTGACTAGACTTCCGATGACGGTGAGATCGATTTTTGAATCTCGTTTGGGTATAATGAGGATGGATTTTTTCAAAATGGTTTTTCACGCAGATGCGGGTACACTCCGTCTAGATATATATAGTCCCCCTAATCCCTAAATCCACTAAATTAATTAATACATAAGCGTATAGCCCGAACGGGTATTAAGAAACGGTCTTTGACCAAAAATAATGAGACCCTTCCAATACACTTTAATTATGGTTAAAAGAGGTATATTTTGTCAATATTTAAATAAAATTGTTAAAAAAAAAGGTTTTGCTGAAGTTCCTATGGGAAATGATTTGAGATATAAAAATTATTGTCCTGAAAAATGTGTGCAATGTTTTTCATCCCCCTTTCTCCTCCAGACCCAAAACAATTATTAATGTATGAAAGAGTAAATAGTCGTGAGTTTGGCTGTACCTAGACTGTCCTCGTAATATTCTTTAAAATATGACCTTAAAAATTCTATTGTACCTTTGGGGAAACTAGATTGTAAATTACAGTATCTGAGGATGATTTTAAATAGTAGTAGACAGTTTAAATGTCGTATTTTAAAATGGAAACATTTATATCAGATGGACTGTAAGCAAACCCTTGACAATATAATTAAAATGTCACAGTCAAAATATCTTTATTTAAGGTTTCTGAAGTTAAGAATGGACGTGAAAAGTTATATAGACAAATCTAAAAATTTAAAGTATAATTTTAAATACAATTTATAATTATATTTTTTATAATATCCCAGTGTTTAATAGTTTCCATCAATTCAAGGTAAGATTGGAGTTGAAACCAACCCAATGATAAAATCTGTTTCAAATAGAATTTAATGTTGATGATATACTATCACCATTTTAGTAGACCTAGTGTATTATTTATTAATTTAACTTTTAAATAAAAATTAAAAACTATCAACAAACTTTTAATTATTATATTATTAATTCTTTCAAAACATAATTTTGGGAAGGGTGTCAATAATTGTATAAATATCTACATATTTTTAATAAAATGAAAATGTGCACTTTAAACATGTTAAATTTGATTAATATTTGACCTAACCACAAACATAATAAATATAGTTTTGCTTAGATTTTACTTTAGGCCTCGTATCTAAAGTCTCACATTATATGTGATATAAAGAGATTATAAATACATTTCCAAATGTTTTTTTAATAAAAGACACCTAGACATGGGCATAGAACACTGGACCTCTAGACACAGACATGTAATAATTCCGAACACTATGAATCCAAGATGTCCAGATGTATTTTAAATAAACTAAATTGAATTTTAAACTTTAAAACTTAGAATATTTTCACTGCATTCGTTCCATTTAAACAATTGAAAAAAATTCAAGAACAATTTTATGACCTACTTTGGTGGCCACATGGTCTAAGGTGCTATACTATAACAGTAGAATATACTGCGTATAATGGAAAGATCGAGATTCGAATCTCGGTCGTGTGTACCGAGTTTGGTTTTTCCAAAATTGTTTTCCATTCTCTCTCCAAGCAAATTCTAGTATACTTCTTATAAATATAACTTTACTTACACCCGATTCAGGGCAGTGTGATCTAATGCGCTACTCTCATGTTAGACTAGACTGCTGAAGATAGAGATATTGGGGTTCGATACCGATTGGGTGCACTGAGGTTTTTTTTCCCTAAACTGTTTTCCACTCTTCCTTCACGCAAATGAGGTTGCATTTCTTCTACCTTAAGTCTTCCTAATCTCCAACCCAGTAGCTCCCAAGCTTTTTAAATCGTGGTGCACTTTCAAGTGAGGAATTTGTCACGGAGCACTTTAGCTGACTTGATTCTAAAGGCAAACATATGCATTTTTTTGCTATATTTATTTAACTACATTTTTTAAATTTGTTAGTGTATATTTTATCTTACAGTAAAAGCATGAATTGTCTTTAGATTTCTAAATGGCTTAAATTTTGATCCAAACTTAATTTTTCTCATTGAAAGCCATTGAGAATTGTAACGTTAAATATAGTTTTCTCAAAACACAATTTTGCACATGAGTGTCCTTGGTATAATGGCAACGATATTTTCACATAGACTCTATATAGATAGATACTAAACCGAAACACAGAAGTATTCACGATGGAAACCAATACTTAATTATCTGGGCATGTTAAACATCAAGTTTTATTTCATTATAAATGTTATTTTCTCCCTTAATTTCAGAGAAATAAGGAACTTAACTACATAAACGCAAAAAATAAAAAATAAAAAAATGCTAATGAATTCAAAGCAGGTATTGTAAATCCTCAATACGTTACCCACACAGATAGTGTTAAAACCATTTTCATGGCTGCAAAAGAAAATCAAAGTTACTTGGCACCAAAAAAAAAAGAACGATAAAGTATAGACCGCGAACTTAAATTATTCCAATGAGAGGAATGGGATTGTTGTGCTTTGATTTGCACAATGTGGCTATATCTGGTTGAATTTTGGACAGCTGCAAACGAATATCTAGCACTGCATTGAACAGGGATCTTTTGTTTCAGTAGCCACATAAGCAGAGAATTCACACAAGTAAGTTATTGCAAAGAGAAGAAGGATTATTTTCGCTCTATCTGACAAAACTTCAAATTCATCTCGCAGCTGACATCAAAACTCTGATAGTGACTTATTAGTTATTATTATTATTATTATTAGCACCGCGTCTTACTACCCGTTCGGGTTATACGCACTTACGCTAATGTGAAATGGTAGGGTGATTGTGAGATGAAATGAAGGACCTACAGTTTAACGTGGAATCCGAACCACGGTGGAGGATTGGCATTCCTCACATTCACAAGATGTCTTGTCAGAGGTGAATGAGACTTCTTAGTTGCAAAATTCTATTTTATCGCAGAGTATTATGTTAAATCATTCAAGTACTCATACCTCTCCGATGTCAGGTTGGCTTTTCCGACACTCAAATAAATAACAATGCGCTGCTACTGGATTTGTTTCGACTGTGTACTGATTGAACTTCAACTGACTGAAGGTGAGAAGAAAAACGAGTTATTGGTATGTAATAGAAACTTCCCAGAAATTTTTGGAAAGATATCGAAGCAAACAATCGTATCTGAAAGCGTGGTGATGTTTTCAGAGAGACGGGGTGAACTGGCACCCACTAGTCTCTTTGTATGGTTTCGCCGCGTGCAGTCTGTAAATAATTTCTACCCAATACTTACCTATACACAGTTCGTGGACGCAAAAATTCACAGTTTAGATATCGTGTCACATTTTATTTATTTTTATTTCCAATATATTTGCGGAGCACTTGGAGATGCTTTGCGGAGCACCCTTTGGGAACCGCTGCTCCAACCCGTTAGTTTAATTAGTACATAGGCGTATAACCCGAACGGTTAGTAAGATGCGCTGCTAAAAATATCTGCCTTATCCCTAAAACTATTAGCGTAATTAGTATATAAGCGTAAAGCTCGAATGGGCTGTAAGATGGCATGCTAAAAAAAATTTATTGTCAAGTTTTCACCCCCTATCTCGCCAAAAATGGTGTAGTAGGCTACGGTTAACCAACCTCTAGACCTACGAATAATGTTAGTACATAGCGTTCAGGTCAAATAGGGGATTGACTATCTTCTAAATACACACTATTCAGGATGTACCTTATCATGTGGGATCCCCTCCATGGGTGGACTCGGGACACAAAAACACTGAAAAAATATATAGAAGAACATATGTTTTGTTTGGCCTTGTTTGAGAGATAGTCTATTTTTTTCATTCATTCTTATGACAACTAGATCACTGTAGATAGAACACTCAATAGCAAAGATTGTATCTTGATTCACAATGAAGATAATGGTGGCCA
Source organism: Timema douglasi (assembly GCA_901482245.1). Lineage (NCBI taxonomy): Eukaryota > Metazoa > Arthropoda > Insecta > Phasmatodea > Timematidae > Timema > Timema douglasi. Next base: position 97,111 of record CABEEJ010001811.1, on the reverse strand, counting down.
GAGCACTTTAAGATATAGTATAGCTTAACATTTATTTAATTAGTTTTTTTCATAATAAATAAAAAGGTTACGAAAGATATATAGCTGGGCCTGCTCGGTCCCCGGAATTAAATTTACTGGATTATTATTGCTGGAAATATCTGAAAGTGAATGTTTATCCAACAGGTCAACATCCATTTACAGTTTTGAATACTCTGATAACTTATTGGGAAAGGCTGCCAGCGAATCTGTAAATATCCGTGAATTTTTCAGATCACAATAAACTCTTGGACACTGTGACTACAGTTCAGGTTTTCTAATATATTGAGGTATAGGTGGTTAATTTTAGAACTTCTAGTAAAGGTAAGTAGCTAGCTACAAATTGCTGGAAATAAAAAACTACCATAGCTCGGAAAAAAGTCAAATAGGGCATTTATATATTAAATTTCTAATGGTTTCTTGTGTTCCAGTTTCACACCTAATTGGACCCCACATGTTAAGGTGTCTTGTATATAGGGCTCTAAGGATTGGAGCCTTGTCTAGGTGTAATCGGTCTAGTGGATAATTAAACTATTCTGGATTCAAACATAAAGCTACGCTATGCTATTCTATGCTATGCTACACGGTGAAACATTTTTTATCGTGTGTTTCACACAGTGAGCTGTAATACGCTATACTTTGGAAGGTTTAGTAGAGTATTTGAAGTCTTCAAGACAACATGGCCTTTTGTGGTGTCTATCTCTTGTGCGCATGCGTAGTACAAAACGTAGCGCGAGTGAGATGTAAGAATCCTCCGGTTTGCAATTTCGCTCGCGTATCGTAGCTTAGCACAGAATAAGCATCGCACAACATAGCATGACGTGTGAACGTGCTCGTTTAAATACTTGGCTAGTGATTTTAAACATAGTATAGCGCAGCAAAGCATAACATAGCATAGCATAACATAGCATAGCATAACAAAGGTGAACATGCTCGTTTAAATACTTGGCTAGTGATTTTAAACATAGTATAGCGCAGAAAAGTATAACATAGCATAACAAAGGTGAACATGCTCGTTTAAATACTTGGCTAGTGATTTTAAACATAGTATAGCGCAGCAAAGCATAACATAGTATAGCGCAGCAAAGCATAACATAGCATAGCATAACAAAGCATAGCTTAGAGTCGCTTCATGTGTGATTCCGGTATAAGGCCAGTACACACAGAACACTAGGCTAAGCTTAGATTTACTCTGCCAGCTCTTTATAAAAATAGCTCACCATATATTTAAATGTGTTGGTTCACGCAGAAAGCTAAGCTATGCCTTGCTACGCCATGCTATGTTTTTTACGATTGCTGGCTGGGCGATTTTTCTAACTCCATCTTGAACCATATTGCATTGCGCATGCACATAACGAACTCATTGTTTTTATTATTATTATTATTATTATATTATTAGCACCACGTCTTACTACCCGTTCGGGTTACACGCACTTACGCTAATGTGTAATGGTAGGATGATGGCGAGATGAAATGGACTTACGTGGAATCCGAACCACGGTGGAGGCCTGGCATTCTACACATTCACAAGATGTCTTGTCAGAGGTGAAGGAGGGGTTTGGTAATCAGATTAAATCTGTGCCGGGACCGAGGATTGAACCCCGGCCGCCAGCACAGAAGTCTGACACCTTACCCCTAGACCGCCAGGTCACCAACTCCGTGTTGAACAGACGCATTTCTGGTTTGGTGAAAATAACTTAAGAACTGTTGAAGTTTTGTTTTCAGTTTGTTTCACGTGTATTTAAGTAATATTCTATTTAGGTTTTATATTTATTTAATGTTTTTCATATTAAAATGGAAGCGTTAATTGAACAAGTCATACCTCCACCTCGTAAACATTTTCATCTTTCAAAACAACAATTATTATTATTATTATTATTAGCACCACGTCTTACTACCCGTTCGGGTTATACGCACTTACGCTAACGTGTAGTGGTAGGGTGATGGCGAGATGAAATGGACTTACGTGGAACCCGAACCACGGTGGTGGCCTGGCATTCCACACATTCACAAGCTGTGATTAATACAAGTCTCGTCAGAGGTGAAGGATGGGGTTTGGCAATCAGATAAATCCATGTCGGGACCGAGGATTGAACCCCGGACCCCTAGCACAGAAGTCTGACACCTTAACTCTAGACCACCAGGTCACCTGCAAAAGAACTACTAACAGCACCATCTTTTCTACCTCAGTACTATCACCTGAACTCAACCGGGACATTTAGGAGAACGCCATCATAACTGCCTCACTAGAGCAGACCAGAAAGAAACCAATAATGAATTCGGGAGGGAAAAGAGGGACCATACCTTAGCTTAGTAATAAGTGTGAAACCAAATTGACAAGTTTTTTGCACAGCACAGCATAACATAACATAACATAGCTTAGCTTTCTCTGTGTATCTGCCTTAAGGTGCAGAATGTTGTCAAAACATTTTAAATAAAGAGGAAATGTTTTGACAAAATTCCAAGAAACCCTTGACAGATATTTTGGATCTGTTGATATTAGCATGTGAAGAAAACTAAACTCTACGTTGCTACTGAAGAAATATTTGATTTATTTTGGGCCAGATAATATGTAATGCTATAAAGACTGTATAATTAATCTTGCTCCCTTCTGCCACACCTTAAGAAGCTATCTGAGACAGAGTAAGCAAGACTAAACATCACGAATCACCGCCTCGCGAAACCGGGTTGAATATTGATTTACGATCAAAGCTGTCTTTCAGAACATGTTACAGGCGACGTCAATAAACTACCCGTATGCCAGTAATAACGGCCAAAGACACTTCCCGACATGCGTTTCGAAAGGGAACAAGCTAGGAGCCATCTCAACGCCGGTTAGCTGGAAAATTAGATACAAGATTTTGCTTGGACCAAATAAAACTTATTGAAATGTGGTTTCATGCATCCTTCACTTGACAATAGCGAAATTGGGACAAGTTTAATAGAATTTTAAAATTATTAGGGTGAAATTGAAGGGTAAGCAAGAAAATATATATATATTTGCTGTTTTCATATCAACACATTTTGTTATGACCAGTCGCCAGTCCATAGAGGATTGGAGCGTAAGCACACATTTAAGTAATACGAGAGATGTTCACTAATTTATAACTAACTAATTTAATAACATGGAATATAAAATATACAATTATTTACAAAAGATGATAGTTGGTAAATGGTAACTGTCTATGGGTAGACTACCCTATCTCTACAATATTCTTGGTTCATGCAGAGGTCTTAAGTTTAAACCCATTTTATGATGAAGGACCGGACACAGCTGTACTGCTAGTCAGTCAGTTTGTCCCTACATGAACTCCAGGTCATGAACCGGCCGTTCATCCCAAACTGGAATCCTCACGATCAGTACAGAAGCCATTGTCTCAAGAATAGGAATGCAATCGTAAACATGGTGGCCGTCCTAAGTTGCAACAGTTTCTAGTTTCAAATATACACTTATGTAGCTGCATTATCTTCATTTTGAGTTTACTCTGTTCTATATGTTGGTCAATTCTTGGCTCCTAACAATCTTTTTTTTTTTTTGGCCAAATTAAACAAATATTGCTCTAGGAGAAACATAGCTAAAATTTCTTCACATGGTGTTATCAATGGTTTTTGAATTTCTTATATGATTATGGCGGTATGAGATGGGTAAGCTTTTTAAATGGAGAGAAAATGTGGTAATTAAATCCCAGGAGACCTTTGACAGATATTTAAGAACCGTTTCCATCACACTGTGAAGAAAATTAAGCTATATATTCCTACTGTAGCACTATTTTATTTATTTTGACCAAAAATATGTTTTGCTAGAAAAATTGCAAAACCACTCACCTTGTTTCCGTTCCCAATATTCCCACCTTAAATATTTATTTCCAACGCATCTTAGTAACCGTCCGGTCTATACGTATATATTAATTACGCTAGTGGGATAGTAATGAGCAAGGTAGAATTTAAGGGCAATTAGACAAGCATCCTCTTGGAGGAAGAGTGGAAAACTATTGAAAAAACTTCTTGAATAACCCCCCACGCACCCTCCCAACCCAACCAGAATTTGCACTCCAATTCCCCGGTCACCGATAATCCTGTCCAACTCGAGTGAATCGTTAAACCACGATACCAACGTTGAGGAAATTTAAAATAATTGTTTATAAATGTTGAATTATTTTAAATACTATTTGGTCTATCCACCAAAATGGACATTAGCAATCTTCTTGCCAAGATGTAGATTTAAAAAATCCATGGAAGCATATGTTTATCTAGAATAGTAATATATGATTTTGAAATGATAATCAATGCTGTCCAGGTGCAAATAATATAATGAGTATATATATTCGTCAGAGGAAGAGGGGAAGTTTTATCAGCTCCATAGACGAGTGATCTCTCTGGGTTTACTACTTATTTCCTTCCCTCTTTTTATATTTTGCTCATTGGTATCTTAGTGTGATAGTGCTTTGAGTGCCTAAATAGATATGGGGACGGACCTATTTGTAAAATACATTTTTAGGGGTTAGGACACACATGAAAAGTAAACATTCTTCACAATCATGAGGTCAAAAAACTGTTCGCGATTATAATTCTCTTGATACGAGAAATTGAAGAGTTTCGAAAACGGTGTCATCCTAATCTATTTTGGTGGTAGAACAATCCCCTTCGATTAGTCAGGGGGTTGAGTGGGGGAAGGGATTGTGTTGTGACATTTTCATTTACATAACCTCCTTCATACATTAGATGACAGTACCCTACAATTATTGTAGCCCCGCTTCTCACCCCTTAGAAGAAAACTTGCATGTGTATGTGTGTGTTTGAGTCAAAGGGTTGACTAGCACCCGTGTGTGGGGGGTGGGGGGGGAAAGGGTATGAAGGAGAAGGGGGAGATTGGTTGGGAAATAGCGTACTGACACAAGCATAGGGTCGATACATATCATACATGGTCACCCCCGCCTTGTCAATGCTACTCTGTGTACTTACATCACTCTAGGTGGTTTGGTGTAAGAGTGTTCTATGAACCAATTATATCCTAGTTATTAATTCTATTAGGCTCTCCGTGACTGTGCTGGATTCGAGGAAGATTGAATTTAGAAAATGTTTACCCACATTTTCGTGGAATGAAAGTGGAAAACTATTTTTTTTAATCCTCACGCACTTAATGACTGCATATTTTATGTATTTAAGCTTAAAATTCAAAATTAAACCTTATGTTGTTAACTCATCACTAAAGATATAGTAAATACAACTAATTAAACAAATAATAAATATTTATTTCTCAATATTAATTGATCAACATAATAAATATACAATAAATGTGATATTTATTAACATTATACTTATATTATTTAAGAGAACGGCCAAAACTATATGAGAGCCTTTAAATAAATTCAAATCTTTTTTTGTGGCCAAAATTAATTATATCTTACTATTTTATTTGTGTTACCCTATAGTTATTGATAATATTTGACATGAGTGACAGTTGCAGTTAACAAAACTGGACGTATGAACACATCGAAAAAGTTATTGTAAGTTTTTAGTTGATTTTAATGTAATAATAATATCGCGTTTCTTGGCTACATCATTCGTAGTCCTGTAGTGGGAAGATTAGCCTGTACTAATGTTCTGTCACCCAGAGGACGCCCGGGTGTACTAATCGTACATACTTTCCGTGGAGGCTCTTTCCATGTGCCAGTGAGATGAGATGATGGTGAAAGTTTGTATGAGGGTGTAGAACCAATGAAAACACCTACAGCAAATTTGTAGTTAACTGACCAAACACTGGTGATTGTTGTGGTGATTGCCCTTTAGTGATAAAATACCCAAGGCACCCACCGGTAGGCGAACCTGGTACACCTAGGCTCATAACCAGGTGTTCTAACCAATACACCATGGGGCCAGTTTGCCTCCACTATGAAAATTGCACTGAAAAAACCTCCTTAGCTAATGGGGTACTTCACTAAATCTCTAGGTATATCACTAAATATGAGACAATATCAGGGGCTCAGAATGTAATTCATCCAATCGTTTAAGTGCTTGAAAATTAAGTGATTAAAAGCTCTACGTGAGAATGGTACCCAACATTTCAGACAGTATTAACAAGTACTGATGAGACGTCTGTTAGACGGTTCTTCGTCGTGACTTGTAGAGAGACCCGGTCTTCCACTCCACCCTTCACCCTGTGAATAATGGGCTGGCATTTGGCGCGGTGCACCGCACCCCCTAAACCTCCTCTGCTACTGCTACCAGTGTACTGTAGGATGGATGTACAATACACTGGGTAATCTATACTCCCGGACAGTCTTAGAGAGACATGGTACAAGATACCCACCAAACCTCCCCTATTACTGCTTCCAATGTACTGTAGGATAGATGTACAATACACTGGGTAATATATACTCCCGGACAGTCTTAGAGAGACATGGTGCAAGATATCTACTAAACCTCCCCTATTACTGCTACCAGTGTACTGTAGGATGGATGTACAATACACTGCGTAATCTATACTCCCGGACAGTCTTAGAGAGACATGGTACAAAATACCCACTAAACCTCCTCTGCTACTGCTACCAGTGTACTGTAGAATGGATGTACAATACACTGGGTAGTCTATACTCCCGGACAGTCTTAGAGAGACATGGTGCAAGATATCTACTAAACCTCCCCTATTACTTCTACCAGTGTACTGTAGGATAGATGTACAATACACTGGGTAATCTATACGCCCGGACAGTCTTAGAGAGACATGGTGCAAGATACCCACCAAACCTCCCCTATTACTGCTACCAGTGTACTGTAGGATAGATGTACAATACACTGGGTAATCTATACTCCCGGACAGTCTTAGAGAGACATGGTGCAAGATATCTACTAAACCTTCACTGCTTGCTACTAGTGTACTGTAGAATGGATGTACAATACACTGGGTAGTCTATACTCCCGGACAGTCTTAGAGAGACATGGTATAAGATACCCACTAAACCTTCACTGCTTGCTACCAGTGTACTGTAGAATGGATGTACAATACACTGGGTAATCTATACTCCCGGACAGTCTTAGAGAGACATGGTACAAGATACCCACCAAACCTCCCCTATTACTGCTTCCAGTGTACTGTAGGATAGATGTACAATACACTGGGTAATCTATACTCCCGGACAGTCTAAGAGAGACATGGTACAAAATACCCCCTAAACCTTCACTGCTTGCTACCAGTGTACTGTAGGATGAATATACAATACACTGGGTAATCTATACTCCCGGAAAGTCTTAGAGAGACATGGTACAAGAAACCCATTAAACGTTCACTGCTTGCTACCAGTGTACTGTAGGATGGATATACAATACACTGGGTAGTCTATACTCCCGGTCAGTCTATAGGCACGGTGCAAGCTACCGTCTAGCGAACCTTTATTGATACTGCTATTAGTGTACTGTAAGCTAATTATGCCACCGAGACGGGTTCTAAGATAATTGATCATTGTTTTGGTAGTGCTTATTTTAGAGGATATTAATTTATTATATAAGGTGGTGCCCTTAGGTTTATATGAATTATAAACGAATAAAATGTGTGAATAAAGATCCTTAGAAAGAGACTCACCATCAGGACGAGAAAGTATAGGGCATTGTTCGACCGGGACATCCCCTCTTATCCAATTCTTTCGTTCGCTCTCTATTGAAACGACCTACTTTACTTGGGGATCTTGAATCTATTTCGTAAAATGGAATACATCCTAATTGGACTCATCCAAGCACACCAAGCCCGATCGTACTTAAGGCACCACTTTACAAAATAGAATGAGGAGGAATAAAATGAGCAGTTCATCTTGCAGTGGGTTTATCTTATTGTCAAACCCTTCCTTCACCTCTGATAAGACGTGTATTTATCACAACTTGTGAATGTGTGGAATACCAGGCCTCCACCATGTTTTGGATTCCACGTTAAACTGTAGGTCCTCCATTTCACCTCACAATCACCCTACAATTACACATTAGCGTAAGTGCGTATAACCCGAACGGGTAGTAAGACGCGGTGCTAATAATAATAATAATAATAATAATAATAATCTTGCAGTGCATCTTTTTAACCGCTGAAAACACTTCCTGTTGTCCAATAAGCCCACACCACTATTTGCGCCAGGACAGCTTGGACTCGCATTTTAAAATTACTTTTTTCTCTTTTCATATTCTAGATAAACACGAAAATCTAAATCCTGGCAGAAAGATGCCTTATATTCGTTTTTGTGAATAAGCCAAATAGTCTTAACTGTGGATGATTTTATAAAAGAATTTACAAAAAAACAAATTTAAGACCATCAAAATAATGGTATGACGATGTCAAGACTATTTTTTAGAATTATTTAAAAGATTTATGACCCGCTTCGGTGGCCGCTAGGTCTTAACGCGCTACTCTCGCAGTAGACTTGACTGTTGATGGTTGGGAGATCGAGGTTCAAATCTCAGTCAGGTGTACCGTACTGAGTGTGGTTTTTATTAAATGATTTTCCATTATCCTTCGACTAAAATGTAGATACACTTCATTTAAATATAGACTTTCCAATCCTTTACACCATTAGCGTAATTAGTATATAATCTTATAACAACGGATAGTGAAACGTGGTGCTTAAAACAAATGTGTCAATGTTCTATCTTTAAAACTCACCTAATAAAACATAATTACATTAATATAGAAAAGCCTTTCTTTACTTGGCACCAGATACGTGAAACAGAAAATTTTCCGTTTAGGAAAATGTTTCCTAAAATTTTTTCCAGGAAATTATCCAAAACGGAAAATGTCTAATTATTATCTATGTAAAATAATTTAAACTGATTAAATGGAACTAATGTAATCGAAATACATGTATCCCAAATGTCAACGCTTATACTTAAGATTAATCTATAAAGGCGTTAACATCAGAAACATCATCAAACGATCTTCGCCGGCCACACGGTCTAACACGCCACTCTCTCAATAGATTAGACTGCCGATGACAGGGAGATTGGTGTTCGATACCTGTCGGGTGCATTGAAGGGGGTTTTACCAAATGATTGTACACTAAATACACGCAAATGCTGTTGCAATTATTCTAAATGCGACATTACTCATCCCTTACCTCATTACGGTAATTAATAAATAGGCATAGAACCTGAACGGGTAGTAAGACGCGGTGCTAAAAAATAGATAGTAAAGAAACAAATGAATGTGAGCCTATGTAGACCCACTATGTTCAAAAATCATCATTCAATTGTTTTTATTATTAACATGTTAATTAATAATAATATATTAATATTTAGCACCACGTCTTACTACCCGCTCGGGTTATACGCTTTAAGTACTAATTACTCTAATGAATTAGGAATTGGGAATGTTGGATTAGAGGAAGTGAACCCGCATTTGCGTGAAGGGAGAGTGGAAAACCATTTAGGAAAAACCACCAGTTCACCCGACCGAGATTCGAACCTCGATCTCCCCGTCCTCATGTAGTAGAGCTCAACACGACAAGCGCGTTAGCCAACTACGCCACCGAGGCGGGTAACAAGTTAATTAAAATAATTTTAATCCTCCCACTAGTCTCTTAAACTGTATTTTAAAGTATTATAGGCTCTAGGTTCCACCATAACAATTTAACCCCTCTACCGCAAGGCACAACCGCAGAAAATTGTCATCTCTACTTGTCCCCACGTCACGGGTAGGACAACTTTCCTAACAAATCTGTCCATATGTGTAGTAAACACAAACCTCTTGCGTCCCCTACTTCTATACTTCCCCCTCCCCTCCTCCATAGCGACCCACAACTTCCCCTCCACTTCTCTTTCTCGCCCTTCCTGCATCGCTCGATCGCTAACTGTTGAATAAATGATACGAACGACGCGCGCCACAATCTTCCGACGTCGTTCGTGGTGTAGGCACGTGTGGGGCTTCGACCCTCGGTGTGATCGTCCACGGTGTGTTAATAGGCACAACCGTACCTGGCACTAAGTATTTAGGGCACCGATCTTCAACCTGTGTGCCACGGCACATTGGTGTGACGCTAGGGGTCAGAAGATGTGCAACGGTAGTTTAGGGCAAGACCAAAAATAAGAGAAATAAAAAATAATAATTGAGATATAAAAATAAATATTTTTTAAATTCCATGGTCAACATTAATTTTAAAAATAACACAATTATTATAATTTTAGTTATTAAAATTTTAGACAATCTTAATACTCATTATTCTAATCATAAAATATCTCCTTAAAAAAAACTGACGGTCTTGATAATATGAGAGCTTTGTTCGGTGTTCTGGGACTTAAAAACTGTTAAAAAAAACTCCAGTTTAATGTTACCGACGATAAATTTAGGAGACGCTAGTTCAATTCCACGCTCTGCCAACAAGGATTTTTATTACTTGTATATAGGTTTATCCCATTTTCTAATCAATTGATATCAAGAAGATAAGCTTGATGTGTAATGATAAGTTTAATGTTCTAGGTTAAGTTAATGTGTAAGTCTTGTGATTATACAACCTTTAGGTTTTCAAAAATAAAGGTTAAAAACATAAAATAAAACCTTATATGTTATTTCAATCAAGTCTAGCCACCTTTATACTATAAGTACGCGTATTTTATATTTCTACAACTTCTCCTCCCCACAGATTGGGTTGTTTGTAGCTCTTACCAATTCATATAATGCTGCAGGATTAATTATTCTAAAGAAAGGCAGCCGCGTTCGCTAGAAGACAGGATGGTAATCCATCCATTCATCGTAAACATTTTCTCTTAGTAAACCCGATGGGAAATGACAAAATAGAAATAGTAAACTTCAGAAAGTTTTAAAATAATTTAAATTGCTAAGATTCAAAACTTTTTATAAATCAAGACAGAATATTAATATTTGAAAAAATCACATTCTTGAAAACATAATATTAATGTTACGTTACGTTTTCTTAGATTACTCAGTTTGAGAACGGGATTAAGGTATTACATTTATTTCTAAATATTTTTGAGGATGTTGTTTGGATTTAACTAGGTTACTTTCATCAGTAATATGACACTTAATTCCGTACAAAAATGGATTATTATTTTTCAAGAAAGTTGAGAAAAATCGAAATTAAGGGGGCCGTCTCAGTCAGCAAGAAATAGCTCCAAAGACGTCCAGAGTTAACGGAATATTTGATAATACAATGTGTTATTTTTAAATATGGTTCACGCCAAAATAGCGTTAAAATATTCCAACAGGGCACTTTTTACTTTAATAGCGGTATAGTTTGTTTTATTAATAGAAAAATATGTGACAGTACCTCATTTTCAAAAACATTTCAAGCAAATTGGTGGAGTGAGATTAGGCCTTCCCAAATGGAACTCTAGATTGAGGTGGGATGGAAGGGGACGCGAGAAAAACCCAGTTTTTTTGGAGTTATTGTGGAAAAACTTTTTTTTTTTTTTTGCCAAAAAAGAAATATAATATTGCTCCAGTACAAACATAGAATTTAATTTTATTTACATGCTGACCTCAAAATCTCTTGAATATCTGTCAAGGGTGTTTTGGGATTTAATGATAACTTTTTCTTTTGATTTACAAAGTGTGTCATCTAATACCGCTCTGCTCAAGACATGTATGTATTCAGGAATTGTTGATATCAACATGTTAATAAAACTGAACTCTTATTTGTATTGGAGCAATCTTATTTATTTTGGTCAAAAAGATAATTTGCCGTAAAACTGAAAAACACTGGCCTTTTCTCGCGTCCCCTTGCACCCCACCTTAACAAATACTATGTTTTTTTTACAGTCTCACAACAGAAAATGTTAAAATATTTGTTAGCTTTCCTCTTTATCTTTAGATAAGAAGTTTGGTCGTTTTCTTTTACCTTCTTTTTTTATTGACATGACAAAGGGTGGTTGTAGGTTAGGAGCAAAGAGGAATATAAGTTTAGACGGAATATAGAAGTAGTTCTAGAAAATGACACAGACCATTGTATTTTAAGCAACGTGGCCTGACAATGATTAATAACTTCTCTCATACAAAGGTGGCCACCTTAATATTAATATTAAATGTAATATGTTATAGTTTGGTGGGTTGTATTCTTAACCTGGTCAGTATAAAGCTTGATCCTATCCAACATATTAGAAAACATTCTAATTTGATCTTACGTAAGGAGCGATATTATTATTGTAATCTAATAAATGCAAGTATGAATTAAATTGGTTAGCTAACCTTTAAAATATTGTATACTAGCTTTTACCCGTCACGGCTTCGCCCGCAATAATTGATAACATCTTTTAATTTTTAACTTAACTTATTTAAAAAAAATATATTTGATAACGTAAATAATATATATTTCTTTTACTACAAAATATTATATATGATATTATATAATATATCCTATATACGAAAAGTTTAAACATTAGTATTGTAAAATTATTGTAAAAATAAAAGGTTGGGAATAGTCCTATATGTTACTCCAGGACATACTCTACCAACGTACAAAGTTTCATTCAAATCCATTCAGCAGTTTTGGCGTGATTGAGTAACAAACATCCAAACACACAATCTTTCGCATTTATAATATTAGTAAGATAAATCACATTATAATTTGCCCTCATAAGAAGTTGGCATAGTTTGAAAATAGCTGTTTACATTGGTAGCGTTGTTGTGATACGAGTCAAATGCATACAAAATAACACCACGACATAACCACTATGAACTGACAAGCATTCACAGTAGAATTCAGAGTCAAAACATCTTAACAATACAAACAGTTTAAAAATAAGTTAAAATATAGGAAAAGTTAAAATCTATTACACCATATACGAAGGGTTGGTTAGTTTAAAATGTTTCACTGACCAAGTAATTTATATAAAAGTTAGTTTTGAGTTTTTAATATTATCTAAATCTTACCTGTATTTTTTTTTATCCCTGTACTCCTTCCAGTTTTCCGGTATGAGCTGGAGTTTAACGGAACTTCATTAACCGGACATGTTTCGTTACTTTGAATGGCGTACCATAATCATGGAACTGAAAATTGAAATTAAAAACTGAAGAAATAATATATATATTACAAACCGAACATATAAATAAGTAAAATAAGAGATCTAGGGAATTAATATCAAAAACCCAGAATAAAGGTAAAGCAGCAATATTCAAACAAACAAACTTACGTCGTTATGTGCTAGAAACACGGCGTGTGGTAGCGACCTATAGATGTTAACTGTCTTAGTGTGGTTGATCGTAGAATCAGGTGAAATGGAATTTGCAGTGCTGGAAACCTAATAGGATGTGTAGTTTAAATCCCGAGGTAGGCATATGTTAGGTGTGCAGTGATGTACAAAAAATTTGATTGTGAAACAGTAACATTTCGCAAAGATATATGGATAAGAATGAGGAGGAGAATATGGTTCTAATCTTCTCGACTCTGGCTTGAACGGGCCGTTTCCTACGCTGGAGCAGGACAAATAAGGTTTAAAAGATTTTAATGTTCTTGGGTAAATATTTGAGAGTATTAATTAATATTTGGTTTGTATGAATATAATTATTATTATTATTATTATTATTATTTTTATTATTAGCACCGCGTTTTACTACCCGTTCGGGTTATACGCACTTACGCTAATGTGTTATGGTAGGGTGATTGTGAGATGAAATGGAGGACCTACAGTTTAACGTGGAATCCGAACCACGGTGGAGGCCTGGCATTCCCCACATTCACAAGATGTCTTGTCAGAGGTGAAGGAAGGGTTTGGTAATCAGATAAATCTATGCCGGGACCGAGGATTGAACCCCGGCCGCCAACATAGAAGTCTGACACCTTACCCCTAGACCACCAGGTCACCTATATGAATATAATTGTTCATTTAGGATTGTTTTTATTTTATTTTATGGAGGATAGCTGCTTGGACGAAAAAGTTTTCAGCTGTGTTTAATTTTGTTCCTTTGTGAGAATAGTATAGGGTTTCATACTTTGTTCTTATTCATAAAATACGGGGGTCACCATATATATAACTGGGTCTAACTCGTAATATCACTAAAGTAATTAGCCTTTTAAGGACATAGCCTACCTTTGACGTTTGTGGCAAGTCAAGATAAGTTATCCCATATTAATTCATTAAAGTTTTATTCGGTGGGTTTTAAATATTTAAACAAAAAAACAAATGCCATAAATTCTTAAATATTCCGTAAAATAGTATTACGCTGTCACAAAATTATTATTATTTTTTGTTTTAAAGTTGTTTTTTAACGGGTTTTTTTTTCAAAACATCTACAACTCAGGTTATTTGGTTTATTCACAAAATTGGCCTCTATAAATCTTCCTGCCAGGATTTAGATTTAAAATGACCGTTAGAGAACATATCTATGTGGAATAGGAAAAAGGCAAAGATTTATCTGATTACCAAACCCTTCCTTCACCTCTGACAAGACATCTTGTGAATGTGAGGAATGCCAGGCCTCCACCGTNAGGTCTCCACCGTGGTTCGGATTCCACGTTAAACTGTAGGCCCTCCATTTCATCTCACAATCACCCTACCATTACACATTAGCGTAAGTGCGTATAACCCGAACGGGTAGTAAGACGCGGTGCTAATAATAATAATAATAATAATAATAATAGGAAAAAATAAAAGGGTAATTTTGAAATTCAAGTCAATGCTGTCCATGCGCAAATAGAGTAGAGAGTGTTTATACTCGTCATATGAAGAGGAGAAATGTTATCATAACCTAGAAAAGAGTCCTCGCAGGGGGGAACTGCTCATTTTATTCCTTTCTTTCTAACGTTTACATTGGTGTCCAAAGGTTATAGTAGTGCTAACGTGCGTCAAATTAAGATTCAGCCCGCTTTGCAATATGGTTTCGGAATAACCTGGTAGGCAACACCTATAACTTGTAAGAGAAAGCAGCGTTACTCAAATAAAATGTGTTAGAATAAGTCAATAAGTAAATGGCCGTTTTTGTTAATAACGTAGACAGATATATATTCACTGGATTTATGGAGAGAATTAGGATTATTGGGAGTAGTTACATTATAGAATTATAGGGAATGGAGAAAATCAAGGCAAATATATAGACAAATAGAAAGAGGTTAGTGAGATTAATATATAAAGAAAAAGCTAAGAAGAAAAATAGTAAATACATATATTGATACTGAAAAAGAACTAATAAAGAAAGTATTAAGACCCTTATAAACGAAAATATCCAAAGATAAGAAAGAAAAGAAAATAGTAAATTGGAATGAAGTAGTGAATGAGGTAATCGAGAAGAAAGAAAAGAGTAGGAATAATAGAAGTAGCTAGAAGAAATATAGTAGTTATAAGATACTAAAAAAAAGAGGTATGGACATAAAAAAAAGATAGTTGTAATAAAATAGAAAGTAAAAGAGAAAATATAAAAATTAAGGTGAAAGATAAATCGAAGAAAGAGGTGTAAGAAGATGAATATATAAGAAAGGTTTTAGAAATATAAAAGGAGTATCGTGATTTATAAAGAGAGAAATTGATGGGGAAAAAACAGATCGTTGATAAAAAGATGTTACTAAACAAAAGTATAAAAAGAATATGGGAACGGAGGGGAAACATGAGACTGTTCTGTAAAATGAAAAGGGATAAAAAAAATTAATGATGCAGGGAAGAGGCGTTTGAATTACGATATCTGTGAAACTATTTTATGTGTGTACTGTTGCATGAACATGAAAGTGCACAGTGCAGACACATGTAGTGTGTATGTATTTTTATGGTAAAGAACTGCTTAGGGAAGTGTGTACTTCTATTTTAAGTGTAGCCTTTCCCGGTACTTTACAAACTGTGTCTACTCTGTCAAACATTTCGCCGACGTCTCTTCTCAGCATTAGTCACAATGATCAGTAAGCTACCATTAAATGACTTTTCCTCCGATACCCAAAGTACAAAGTTTTATTTGTCGTTGAAACGGTACTCAAATACCAATAATTTTTAGCAACATATTTAGTCACTTTTGCAAATACCAGTATTCAGTGCTTTCTACCATGTCAAAGACTGTCGATAAAAGTACACTAACTGTCACGAGGAGAAACAAGATTAGAGTTGAGATTATCCGGAAAATAGATGGTATAGATAGTAGAGGAGGCATGACTGAGGTGGTATGGGCACGTAATGAGGCTGTAGAATAAGAGGATGCCAAAGAAGATAGATGGTAGAGATAGTAGAGGAGGCAAGACTGAGGTGGTATGGGCACGTAATGAGGATGGAGACTAAGAGGATGCCAAAGAAGATAGATGGTAGAGATAGTAGAGGAGGCAAGACTGAGGTGGTATGGGCACGTAATGAGGATGGAGACTAAGAGGATGCCAAAGAAGATAGATGGTAGAGATAGTAGAGGAGGCAAGACTGAGGTGGTATGGGCACGTAATGAGGATGGAGACTAAGAGGATGCCAAAGAAGATAGATGGTAGAGATAGTAGAGGAGGCAAGACTGAGGTGGTATGGGCACGTAATGAGGATGGAGACTAAGAGGATGCCAAAGAAGATAGATGGTAGAGATAGTAGAGGAGGCAAGACTGAGGTGGTATGGGCACGTAATGAGGATGGAGACTAAGAGGATGCCAAAGAAGATAGATGGTTGAGATAGTAGAGGAGGCAGGACTGAGGTGGTATGGGCACGTAATGAGGATGGAGACTAAGAGGATGCCAAAGAAGATAGATGGTAGAGATAGTAGAGGAGGCAGGACTGAATGGTATGGGCACGTAATTAGGATGGAGACTAAGAGGATGCCAAAGAAGATAGATGGTTGAGATAGTAGAGGAGGCAGGACTGAGGTGGTATGGGCACGTAATGAGGATGGAAACTAAGAGGATGCCAAAGAAAATTATGGAAATGAAGTATGTAAGAAAAAAACCTCAAGGAAGGCCAAGAAAAGAAGTAGGAGTAACAGATAACAGAAAGTGTGTGTGAGAGAAGAAAAAAATGAAAGCAATTAAAGTAGGAAGAATGGTGGAAATATAGAGGGAGATGGAGGCAGTTTACTAAACAGACCCGGCCACAGGATAGAAACAGTTGATTTTGATGATGATGATGATTATGATGATTTAGAGCCATAATTAAAATCACGATTCTGCCTCGAGGTATTATCAAATAACATCAAAATAAAAAGTTTGAACTAAATTGATTTAACAGTTTCTACTGCAGGATCGGATACACTTAATTTACTCTGAAAGATAGCAAGCTTACCTTACATTGTTCCACCATGGCTTGCTTATATGATAGGGTCATAGTGTAATCATTCAAGGTAAGACTGTTACCTTGCATGGTTCCACTATGGTGTAGCTTATATGATAGGGTAATAGTATAATCAGTCAAGGTAAGACTGCTACCTTTCTTGGTTTCACCGTGGTGTGTAACTTATATGATAGAGCCATAGTGTAATCCATCAAGGAGAGACACATACATTTCAGGGTAACTGTAGTGTACAGATAATATACATACAGACATACTTGATTGTAAATCTTCCTTGTATTTAGTTTGGAGGAGGGATTCAAAACAGAGATACCCAGCTTATCCTCAAGTTCAAAATGTTCGTGATTACAATACTCTATCTAAATGAGAAAGTAAATACCTGCTTAGGGAATTGTATACTTATTTTTATTCTCCCTCTTGTCTACATGCTAAATCTACTCTGGTAAAAGCTTCACGTTCCGCCAATGCCTCTTTGCTCGACAGTGGTCACAGTTAGGCCTGGTCAATATTTGGGTTGCAGGTCACAGATGGTTTGCAGTGGGCCGTGGGGAGGTTTGGCTATCTCCGCATTCATCCCCAGCCCCCTCCCACCCAACCCCA
The DNA here is from genome assembly GCA_901482245.1 of Timema douglasi. Lineage (NCBI taxonomy): Eukaryota > Metazoa > Arthropoda > Insecta > Phasmatodea > Timematidae > Timema > Timema douglasi. The sequence goes on along the minus strand of CABEEJ010001811.1, from coordinate 79,332 downwards.
CCCTCATTGGCTGTTTGAATCCAAACCTGGCCGAACCAATCGATTATATACTGTGGTATAGTCACACTCGAACAGTATTTCATGGTTGGCAAGTTTGGTAACCGGCCCCATGGTGTAGTGGTTTGTACACCTGACTAGGAGTCTAGGGGCTCCAGGTTACATTCCCAGCTGGTACTTTGGGTATTTTTCCTGAAAGGGGAGCTCTCCCGACGGTCACCAGAGTTTGGTTAGTTAAGCTTAACTTAGGTTTAAGTGAAAAATTACACCTGGACATGGGAATAAAATTCGGAACCTTTGGCTTAGTACGCCAATGATTTTACCACTGAGCTATTCAGGATTCTTCCCGTGCCCAGGGTCATTCTTCACTCATATTTTAAGGCAGAGTCTATAATGGACGTGCGGAAATCGTCGGCTATCAAATGTGTGATTTTATTAAGATAACGAGCTATCAGATAACGTAGCCACCTTCGACTCGGTAGTTGTCTTATTGCTGCCAATTGTACAATTATTATAATAGTACGAAATTGCATATTAGAGCATAATTAATAGCTTTGGCTATTTGATTCATTAGGTTTACGTGCTTCCACTGGTTCCAAACTCTTATACTTGCTATCACCATAATCTCTTCGGGACATGGAAAGAGCCTCCACGGAAAGGAGGTACGATTAGTACATCTGGGCATCTCCTGGCAACGGTATATTAGTACGGAATAAGCTTTCCACTACTGGGCTACGACTGATGTAACCCAGACACACAATTTTATAATCATTAGCAGGTTAAGTTTCGTTGTGCCCATACGCGATAACTTTTTTTTTTTTAATCTTCAGTAATTTACCCTTAAACAAATCCCTCCCACCGCCTCAAGCCCCAAATGGTATATTCGTCAGGAAAAAAATCCTTAGATATCAATTTTAAATGGAACGGCACTGCTATAATTGTCCTTAATAGTGTTGATTATTTACTCTGCTTGATGATGATAATAATAATAATAATAATAATAATAATAATATTTAGCACCGCGTCTTACTACCCGTTACTCTGCTTGATATCCATATGGTTTAAAATAAGATAGGGTTGTCAAACATATGGCACGTTGGTCTGATGCAACCCATGGGACTATTTAAACTCGTCCGTGGTCAGATATCAAGGAAGAAAAGGAATGTGGCTAGATGTGACTAGATTTTCTACTTAAAACTGGATAGTTAAAAAAAAAAACCACTACCACCGCAGAAGGTATCTATTTGATCAAGAAAAAGTAAAACGACCCAAATGATTGTATTTCAAGTGGTGTGGCCTGACAGCGATTGATTCTTTCTCGCTAACAGAGGCGTCCATCTCAAGGAAGAAATGGCACTTGAATTTATCGATTGTCAATGTGTAATTCTATTCTTCAAGACACATTAATGGCGGTGTCCACGCCAGAGTTTTACTCGAAGTAAAGTGAATCGTAATGAGCGTGGGTAAAATGCTATCAATATTTGGAAGTACTGTATATTTCCTTGTAAAAAGTTTATATCCCTTTTAAAATTAAATCAATCTATGATAAAAAAAAAAGTCTGATTCAATATTAACACTTATAAAGCACAAAAAGAATTGTTTCCAAGTCAAAATAACTTGTCTGGTTTTGATCATTTATTAAGTAATATCAGATTTTTTCACAAACAGTAAATTTGGTCAATTAACATGTTGAAAATTTGTTTTAAATGGAAATTCTTTTAATTTTAAGCTATGTTTTTTCGTACTGTCTTTTTCATAACTATATTTGTTTTGCAAATACTTCTAATATTATGAATAAATTGTAAAAAAATAAAAAATGTATAATTTAATAAATAAAAATCCTATGTGCGACCAATGATATAATATGGCTCTAGCACCTGTTTGAGTTTGACACCCAAGGTCTAAGGCGTCCCTTTTAGTATTAGACTTCCGAAGACAGGGAGGTTGGGGTTCAAATCCCAGTCGGGCTTAGTGAGGGAGGTTTCTCCGAAACGGGTTTCAACTCTTCTTCTACGCAAATGAGGGTAGACTTCTTCTAAATTCAACCTACCGTATCCTTAACACGCTAGCTTAATTAGTACATGTGCGTGTATCCCAAACGGATTGTAAGTTGCGGTACATTGTGTGTATATATATATATTAAAATATGACAACTTGACTTAGAAAAAAATCTCAGCTGAAAGACGTTTTTATACGCGGTGAATATACGCAAGTTGAAATAAATTGCTTCTCTAAGCAATTGCTACGCAGTAAGTACCTCACAAAGTCCCACGGAAACAGCCGAAAGCACTAGCTATCGTTTATCTTTACCAAAAAAGGGATTTGTATGTATTCGATAACGGATAAGGCTTGTATAAAATTTATATAATATTATATAAATAGCTAGCCTGAAGTTATTGAATGTTATTTAAAATCACGCAATAATCGTCAATATCTTGCTATAGCAAAATGGTGCTATCTTTCTGGAATCTCACGCGTATTTATGTTATCCGTGAAAACGCGCACTCTTAACAGCCCTAAGAACAATTTCCTTTGTTTTATTAGTACCACATATTACTACTCATTCCGGTTATATTCCTATGTACTAATTACACTAATGTGTTTGGGATTATTTGGGTTTAATTTAAAGGAAATGCACCCACATTTGTTGTAGGAAGAGTGGAACATCATTTAAGATAAGCCCCTGTGAGTGTACCCGACCGGGATATAACCCCGATATCCACGTCATAGGCAGTCCAATCAGAGAGAGTAGCGCCTTAGACCACACGGCCAACAATGTGGGCTATTTTATATCCTCGGATACAATATATAATTAAGATGTATCATGACACCCTACCTATTGAGTGAATTATTATGAATTATATATTGAAGCGAAAGTGTGTTTAAAAATATCAAAGAAGAAGGGAAGATACTAAAAATTTAAAGAATAAATAATAATAATATTTAGCACCGCGTCTTACCACCCGTTCGGGTTATACGCTTTAGGTACTAATTACTACCCGCCTCGGTGGCGTAGTTGGCTAACGCGCTTGTCGTGTTGAGCTCGACCGCCGAGGACGGGGAGATCGAGGTTCGAATCTCGGTCGGGTGAACTGAGGGTGGTTTTTCCTAAATGGTTTTCCACTCTACCTCCACGCAAATGTGGGCTCACTTCCTCTAATTCAACCTTCCCAATTCCTATTCCATTAGCGTAATTAGTACTTAAAGCGTATAACCCGAACGGGTAGTAAGACGGGGTGCTAAATATTATTATTATTACTAATTACTCTAATGGATTAGGAATTGGGAAGGTTTAATTAGAGGAAGTGAGCCCGCATTTGCGTGAAGGGAGAGTGGAAAACCATTTAGGAAAAACCA